>JAWQFJ010017476.1:207500-214000 GCA_034096865.1 Theodoxus fluviatilis
TAATCTACACATCTAGTACAAGAGTACAGTATGAATGATTATGGCAAGCATTCCTCTGTGTCAATTAACGATCACATATGGATAGATGATCCCGTGCTAGCTAATGCAGATGATTGTGTTTGGGTCAGTGTAAGTATCAGTAGCTGTCTTTTACACTGTGCATGATGATTGGTACTCGAACTATAGAATAAAGGTGTTTATGATGACCAGGGATCACTCATTGCATGAACACGAGTACTCAAGGAGTTAACTACTTCGACAGTAGCTGAGTCTGCAAAAACAAATTTCAGTCTTGAAACTAACAGAGTGACAGTTTCTGACCCACTCCTATGAATACGAAAGTCGACGCCATGTATACGTAGTTACTGCCACACTCGCGTATTGTCATGCAGAGCTGACCCTCTGCATAGAAACACTGAAGCCCATTGGAGTGTAATCGAGAGCTAAAAGGAAGTTAATACAGACCACGTAAAGAACAAATACCAGAACGATATTCCTGCAGATGATACTCAAACATCTGTTTGACCTTCCGGAATTGAGATCAGCCCGAGACGATTTAACCACTATAATCGAGTTGGTCAGTTTTTTGCCTGAATAATGTCGGTCTGTTTTCCCACCCTGATCTGCCAATTGATTCACAGCCGCACATCAATTTGAATCTTGCAGCAGTGTATTTGTCATGGAGATTTAAGAAAAACTTGTCATCAACAGTGAAGATTATTGATTGAGAACTAACGTAATAGGGAGTGTGGTAAAGACTGTATGTTGTGTGATATTTGTACCGGTTGGTTGGTTCCCGCTGTGGTTGAGGTTTATGGGTCTTATTGTCACTATCAGTGGCGTCAGTCTTGCATAGTATCGAACCCTCCCCACCCTGAGTACTTCATGATTACAAGGGCATAGCATGAAGAGTGAATTACCTATACTAGGCCCCCTCTAGTACTATTTGGGAGTAGCGCAGCATGTCTTGTCTCATGGGCTCAGGAAATAACCAGACCCTATGACAGTGCGAAATTCGGCCCCCCCCGCCGTTCCCACCCTTAGCTGAGTGGATCGAGTTGGCTGTGACCCTGTACCAACACTTTTGACTTTTGCACGTCTCTATTAGACACCAGGCACCTCTGCCACCTCATCACGTTAGCTCAGGCCCAGAAGGCACACCCCATAGCAGTCGAAAAAAATAGCTTGCTGTGTGGTAGTGTGGTGACGACTGTGTGTGTTGTGCGTGCTGTGTGTAGGTCATAGCCTGTCGGCGTCTTTTGAAATTTTTGGAGTTCTTTTTGGAACCTCTCTCTCTTTTGCCTCGTGGGTGGCCGTTAGTGCCTCAGATTTATTTCAGAATTAGCATTGACCAGCAAGTTGCTAATAGTATGTGAGAAGCCATATATGAATCAGCTAGTTTTACTATGCTACTAATAGTCTGTCCTGAGTCCATTCAGTGCTGAGTAACATATCACATACGCAGCGTTACCACATTCGCACCGCTCTTTGTACGTTCATTTCGACGAGAAGCATTTGTGTTACAATACCTATTTTTTTATTAGGTTCACGAGGTCTATTTTTGACACACACCCAACTCTTAATCAACATACTCAGAACGACTGGTACTAATGTATCAGTCTATCAATTGATTCTACATACACCAGCCACCATTTTAACCAACAACCTCACCTCACCATGCCGCCTACACGACCACCACTGACTGACCACCACGACACACCACCAGTTCACCACTACACCACACCACCAACCCACATTAGTCAACGCTCCAGAATGCACCACACACACTACACCATCACACTGTGACCAAGCACACAGCACAACATGCTACACGACCACACACTCACACAGAAGACAACAACAGCCACACCACTAGCCCTGTTAGACTCTACATAATCAGGTGCTGATCTTCGTCCGAAACCCGAGTATGTTGGCCGTCTGAAATCTAAAATGCATTGCTGAAAAAGGAGTTTGTGTTTTCATGAATAAAATACCTTAACTGCTCAAATTTCCATAGTAGTTTCCACACAAGAGTGCATGCGTGGTAGCATTGTGCTCCTGCACTCCAAGCACCATTGCACATATGCACTGGATCCAGCACAATGCCGGACATCAGTCCTGTCCATTGCCACAGTTAATATGCTGCGACCGACACACCTGCTGGTATGGCACATTCCGGACACACATTCCAGAGTGTAGTCACCCAACCTGATGTCAGATCCAGAATGTTAGGCCGAGTCCCTCTGATCAGTGAGTATCCTCATTAATCCCCCCTTGCCTCCTTCTCACAGACGGTAGAGTCGTAATGTACTGAGGAGAAAAAAGGATATCTATTTGTCCAAATTGTGTTTTAAAAAAGAATATAATCAGAAAAAGAGAAAACATAAGCAACAAAAATAAAAAACAGCGGGAAACACGAGCAGAAGAAGAAAGCGAAGGCAATAGAAGATGGCCAGAGAGAAGAAGAAAATAATACCTCGGACACCCCCCCCGTCGTAAGAAAGGAATGTCGAAAGAGGAAAAAAATAAGTCCAGGAAAAGATCATAGGGAAAAGAAAAATATGGGGGGAGCACCCACAAGAATATGAAATAGAGAGAAACGAAAGGTAAGAGAGGGGTAAGAAAACGGGGAATATGAAAAAGAAAGCAACATAACTTATGGATAGGAGCAAGGTTAAAAGAAAGACCACCAAGAGGGGAGGAGGGGAGACGACAGAAGAAAAGGGAGAAGCGCGAGAGTGGCAAAACAAAGAAGAAAAAAAAAAGCAGAAAACAAAGAATAGACAGAATGAAAAAAGCGAGAAAAAAAAGTAGGAGAAAAGAGCAAATAGAAAGACAATTAGAAGAGGAGTACAACACGGGAAAAAAAAAAACGAGAAGGAGAAAAAGATAAAGGGCAGACAAGGGATGAAAAAAGAGGAAAAAGAACTAAAAGGAGGACCTAGAGAGAAGAGGACTAAAGGCAACAGACACCAGATAGCGAGACACAATCACAAAAGAACAAGGAGCATCAAGAAAACAAAACTCCGAAAGAAAAAAGACGCAGAAAGGGACCAAGAAAGAAAAAAAGGATGCGCGACGAAGAGTGACAGGGGAAGAGAAGAAGAGAGACAAGCTAAAGTGAATAAGAGGACGAGAAGAGTACGGAGACAGGAAGCGAGAGAACTGGGAAGAAGAAAAGAGAAAAAGAAAGAGTAACATAATAAGAGGAGAAGATTAAAGGGCGATGACATAAGAAAGAAGAGGCAAAGTCCCGATAGAATAAGCCGAGAGAAGGAAGAAAGAGTGAGGGGGTGAGGGAGCACGGGGCGAGCCAGGAATGCTGAAACATGCTCGGAGGCGACAGGAGCCAGAAAAAAAGATAGCGGCGAAGAAGGAACAAAAGAGGAGAATACCAGAAAAAAACATAAACGGGACAAACGGGGAGACGAAAGAGAAAAAGTTGAGAAAGCAAATTGCTAACGTGGAGAAGGGAAGACGGTTGGCAACGGAGGTGAACAGCGGCATCGAGAGGAGGGGAAAGAAAAGAGCGGCATGCGAGGGAATAGAACCCCCGATCCACCAGAGAGCAAGCGGGCCGCACGCCGGAGAGGAAGGGTCATTTTTTTTTTTTTTGGCAGAGGAGTAAGAATCTAAAACGTGCAAACGCCCCACATAAGGCAACCGCCAGAGACGGGGACAACGAGCAACGAGACATGGATGAATGGGACACGAAATTGAAACAAAACAAAGTCACAAAGAAAAGTGGAAAACCGTACACCACAACTTAAAACCCCCGCCCCCACGCCCAAAAACCAGCACGCCCCGACACCCACCGGCATCACAAAAGACGCACACAAACAAGAAAGCGGGAGAGAGATGGAACTTCCGACCCCCGCCAAACGCGTGGACGATGACCCGGAGGGAAGAGCAGCTGAGCAGGCCGCAAGCAAAGTAGACTGAAATAATTAGGCTAGGTTTTCGACTAATCAGCAAGGGGAAATTTTAAACCCGAATAACACAATGTCCTTAGTAAGCCAAAACGTATTTTCTCATCCACTATATTAGAGGAATAAGATAACATATCTATAATATCGGTGGTACTATCTAGTAGTGAGAGAGCAATAAAAGTCTGCTTGGAGTGTTTAGTCAATTGATCTTTACATTCTTTTACATTGGATCCGCTCACATGCCTTATAGTGGTGACTATAGGGGTAAGGAAGGGACAAAAAACGAAAGATTACAGAAGACGCTCCGATAGATATTTAAAAAAGATTATTTCATATTTATAAAGAGACGTTGGGAAGATGATAGTTGAGAACCTTGGAAACGAGGTACAGCAGGTGGGTATTGTTGTGAGTGAAACTTGCAAATAATCGACAGAAATAATATCAAGGAAAGAGAGACACGAAAAGTTCGGGCCTAAAGATCGAACGGGAGTTCTAGAAAAATAACAAATTAGACAGCTGTGACCACAAGAGCTGAAATGAAAAAAGTATACTGGTTGCTGTGTTGTTTATAATTAACGTCAGTGGATTGGGTATGACGTTTTACTATAGCTTTTTTATGGTCATCTTATAGACTAAATATCTTTTTTTAACATATTTTCGAGTATTCTATTTTCCTGTTGAGTTATCTGAGTCCTCCTTGCCTTGCATATTGTTCCAATCATCTCTCTTGTTTCTTGCGTTTATATTATATTGGACTTATAGGCTATGAGAGTGCTCAAGCCAGGGGGGTCGATGTTTTTTTTTTTTTTTTTATTGTGGTCAGTGTCTTGTGATTTGTCTAATATATGTTTTATTTTGGTCTTTCTCTGCTCATATATTGGTTGACATTGATATGATTGATTAGGTTTTTTTTGTTTATCACAAGAAAAAAAAAATGATTTTAGGACAGGTTTCGTATTTTGTGTTAGTATAGCTTGGATCCCCTTTAGGTTTTGGTATCTAGTCAGTTCTATATACTTATTATTTGCTTTATGTAACTTTTGTAAATCGCTATATGCTAACTGAACATTTACATTTTATCAGGTAGTACAACTGGCTTATAACAAATAAGGGATCATGAGTTGCTTCATATTTATATATAGATAATTTCGTAGTTGATTTTGGTGTGTAAACACATATATCATCACGCAAGAATACGCGCTTAAGAACGAGTAAGAATCATGGTGCTTAATAATTAGTGCTATTATATCAGTTACTTACTTTTTGTCGTCCTAAGGCGTTTTGGAATTATATTATCGTGTTGTGGCTTGTGTCGCTATAATAGCGTGTTCAATTATATGTTATATTGATATTAATACAAAGGACCGTTCGACACCACTACAAAGAGTTGAAAATGCGCGGTTGGCGTCGGGGCGTATCTACCGCCTTATCCAACGCTTCCGCCGTTAAAAACCTCACCTCGGTTGCAGCTGGCTTCGGGGTGTATATACAAGAAACAGGGACAACCCAGAGCACATCCCGAGTGAGTCTGACCGCAGTCCACCAAACTTGTCATACCCAATGTACCATACAAAATTCAACGGATTCCGCCACCAGGGAAACCCCGCCACGCCAAGGACAGACCTGTGACGCGAAAGGAGTTAGCTCAGTAGGAACCAGGGGGAGATCTGGGAGGGCAGTAGGGCAATCTACCGTGTGCAAGGGTTTCCGTTTTCTTGTCCAACCATGTAGGATAGAATAGATAATCACAGGTAAGCGGTCCGTGCTCGGTGCGGTGATAGTAACCAGGACCCATGCCCCTTGATGCGCGTATTGTCTCAGGGGGGATTTGGGTTTGTCTCAGCGGGGCTTCCACGCAGTATAGGCTACTGACATAGAACGGTCTGACTAATTCCATAGTGCACAGAGCAAGACTACTCACCAAAAGGGACTAGTAGTGAAATTCTGGGCTTGTTTTCGTGTGCACGGCAGCGACACTAGCCAAACCACTGTGATTTTATGGTGGCTCGAGGTTGAGGCAGGTGGCACGTAAAAGGAATAGAGTTATAGGCCAACATACATAAAAACACGGAAGCAGTGGGATAGGGGGTCAGGAAACGTAAGTCGCCTCCGGTCTCTCCCGTTTGAGACTGTCCTCCCTGAGATTTTTTTTTTTTTTTGGATCGTTGGGCGCGGTTCTGTGCTTGTGCTGGTTAGGTTGTTCAGGTCGGTTAAGTGACAAAGTAACGAACGACCTTACTGCTAGTCTCTAGGTGTAGTAGAACACGGAATAAGAGGCGATATGGCGAGCCTTGTGTTCCTAGGCGTGTGTGGAGAGTCTTTTAAGTAGGGAGTGTTGCAGGGTGAAACCCGGTTGGTGAAAAATATGGGCCAATGGCAGAGCCGACAGAACAAAGTATGCCAAAAGGGTGACGTATAGGAGTGCGTGCTTTTTTTTTGGTGCTCTTTCCCCGTCGGGAGCCAGGGTAGAGTCTTGTAAGTTTGTCCTGGTGTGATCGTTCTGTAAGTCCCGAATGGAGGTTTAGTTGTATTCTATTTCTGTCGGTGTAACGTAAAGGAGTAATTTAAAAA
>JAWQFJ010017477.1:0-17500 GCA_034096865.1 Theodoxus fluviatilis
GCAGGAAACGCTCAATAATTAATTCTATTTTTTCACGTATGCAAGTAATGTCATAAACGTTCCTGTGAGGGGTTAAAAGGATGATTTGCTACAATATTCAAACACAGAAATAAAGTGCTAGTACCACATCACAGTACATGTAGTTAGATTTCTTGGCAGTCATTCATGCCATGACGAGTTGTGTCCCTTGATAGATTTCAAATTTCAAAAGTAGTTTTCTGTTAGATGCAGATGTAAGCAGTCATTGAAACAAGTGGATTTTACTTCAGACTATAACAAATTCAAAAGGAGAAATGAACTTAGTGAAAGAGATTAGAGTTATACAATGCGTGGACTAGCCACTGATCATATTGTTCCTGTTCTAAAATTAGTATCCATGTTCGCAAACGCAGATACTATTTTTACAATTTTAGATTTTTGTATATTTTCAAACCTGTTTTTCTGGCAATCCACTACGATTTAAACTGCACAAATTGGTAGATCACTACATTTTTAGACTGTGTAGCTGTGGATTAACCCATTTTAGCATGCAGGGTGGTTCTCTAGTGCCTTTAATAACAGATGAATAAATAAAAAAATACCTTTTTGTGCAGCAATATGTATCAAATGACACACACATCCAGCCAGATACACATTGCCATGCTTCTTTGTCATGAATGCGTAGACCCCAGCCTTCTTTCCCACCATGACATTGCAGTTATCACAGCCAAGGGCTAGGCAGTTCTTCCAAGGTATCTTCACAACTTCTCTCCCTTCGCTGTCATGGTCAGTCATAACATCATCAATAAGCTTGAAAATGTTTTCACCTGAAACAATACATGGCACACTTGTAATCCACAGACAAGGCAAACACAAAAAGGACTGGAAAAAAAATATGACAACACACACCTTTGGTTGATAATAATAATGGCTATTTTTATAGTCATAGTGCCTATTTGACATTTGAGTTCTAGCGCTTTACATTCTCAATTATGTGTGCAGTAAAGACTACACAGTCACACTGAACAGAACAAAAGTAGAGTGACATGATGTAACATTAGTACAGTCATGTCAATCACTGTTACCTTTAAATGTTAGATAGGATCTTCCAGCCTCTAATTTTGTTGCAAAGATGCATGACAAAGTTTAAAGACAGTAGGCCTATGTTTTGTAATAAAGTGACTCACCTGTGGCTCGATCACTTAGAGCTGGAACGGATAACAGTTCAGAATGAACCTGGCCTGTTTCCTGGTCTACTGTGCGGACCACCAATGGAAACAGTTTCTCCCGAGTGTCCTGGCTACCATCAGTGGAGATCGTGAAAGGATCATTCTTCATTCTCATGATGAGCTCTTCTTGAAAACCATTGCTCAGCTTCTTCACAACAGCAGTAGCTTTGGATCTTCCACAGGCAAACTTCGCAGCAATTTGAGAGTCCGGAAACATTTTTGGGAAGGCCTCTGTGAACTTGTCAGCTGATGTAAATGGGAGATTCAGTTCTGTCAACAGTTCCACCATCATGGTTTCTGCGCGCGTGACCTGCTCCACTGTCGGTCCACTTTCCTTGGGTTTTTGAGTGAAGTAGTTCGTTATGGCCTTTGTTGTTGAAGTTGGGTGAGGCACACATTTATCCACATGGGCTTTGCTTTCGCAATGCCTTTTGCAATCATTTATTCCGCCATGTCGAATCGTAAAGTCACACGAGCAAACACTGCAGTGCGCGAATTCAGCACCTTTTTCGCTGCGAGTGAGAACTCGATACTTCTCCGAGTAATGGGGCCGAAAAGTTTGCGTTGGAGCCTTCTTCTTCTTCTTTGTTTTACTCGTAGAAGAGTCCGCGGTTTCATTGTCCGTGTCGGACTCGGAAGTTTCATGTAGTCTTTTTGCCTGCGACGACATCTTTCACTTTTGGTTTCCAATTCTACAATGAAGAGCGCGCATGCGCGAAAAACGACAACCGGAAACGCGTAATTCACGCACGGCTAAACAATGTCATCAGGCGAACCTAACCTGAAATGTGACTTACACTTTCCGTAATATCGAACTACAAAAAAATCGTATTTTTTTAACTTTGACCGTAGTCCGTAGTTTTGGGCTAAATTCCGTAGAAACTACGGTCAAACCGTAGTAGTAGGCAGGTCTGCCTATATACCACTTGTAGCTAAGGTCGCCATTCTCAATAACGTGGGAGAAAATTTGGAAAATGTGAAAAATGACTGTTTTTGAGACCACATTTATGGCTCCTGTGACCTTGACCTTGAAGCAAGGTCAAGTCACTATGTATGTTTTTTGAGGCCTTGTCATCATACACCATCATGCCACATTTGGTGTTGATAGACTTAATAGTCTCCGAGAAAAATCCAACGTTTAAGTTTTTTACGGACGGACGCCCGGACGCCCGCCCGGACGGACGGACGACACGGCTCAGTACATAGACTCACTTTTGCTTCGCATGTGAGTCAAAAATCCTACAATTACTTACGCTAGGGAAGTCAGCCGAGTCATTTTCATCTGAGTCAAGCTCCCGCTTCTCTGGATCTACAGACCACAACACATCGATCGAAGCACTTGCTTGCCCTCCATCTCCCATCACATCAACGTCAGTAAAGCCCTCGAATTCATATTCTGAATCAGAATGAAAAATAACTCCACAAGCACTTCAACTTCTTCGTCAGTCGCCGTACTGGCAAAGAAAAAAGTCTCGTTCACAAACGACGAAGACTCAACTTTGTGGGAAAATTCGCAGAAAATTCGCGGCAGGTTCTCTTGATCGCCAAAATGGCGGATCTCGTTGCCATCACTGCACGAGACTATGATATTTTTAGAACAGCCTCGAAGGCCGCGTTAGGCAAGTAAACAGAGCACGTCACTATCGCTCGGGACACTGATGCGCCGGCAGACATCTGGGGAATGTATGCTGTGGCGCATCAATGCGTCGGCGGCGTCCTAAAGGTTAACCCTGAGATGGGTTGTTGAGGCACCACTGATGACTTTCGGACAATCTTCCTCCATCGATCTCTATCCTCTGTGGCTCGCTGTGAGTCAGCAAAGGTCAAGCCTGTCCACTCTTTGATGTTGTCTTCCCACCTCTTTCTCTGCCTGCCTCTCCTTCTCCCACCTGGTACGGTACCTTGCAGGATGGTCTTGGCCAGCCCACTGCCTCTTGACACGTGACCGTACCACTTCTTCAGTTTTCTGCTTTTCACGATTGAGAGCAGGTCTTCATACTGTCCAAATGCTCTCCTGATCCTGTTGCTGACTTCCTCATTCGTGACATGGTCTTAATATGAGATGATCAGAATCTTGCGGTAGCATCTCATTTCCAGGGCTTGTATCCGTCTCTGTAGTTCAGATGAGAGTGTCCAGGACTAACCTACTAGTTGGCAAATAATAGGCTGGTGTCAACAGGTATCAAACATGACAAAACAGAGGCAAAGCAAAGTTAACCATTTTTTACCTCAAATATTTTGAAGAAGTCCTTGCTGGGAGGGGACGACAGGATCTTGGCCGAGATGGGATGCGGGTAGTTGTTCTTTGACAAAAACTGCAAACAAAACCAACAAGGCAAGGCTAGGACTTTCTATGGGAAGCAAGCAGGCAGAAGTTTCTCACCAGTACATTCCATCAACACCAGCAGACTCTGATGAGGAAACTGATAAGGTCACTGCTCTATAATACAACAGTCTTAGATTTGACATCCAGAGTGCCTATGTATGAATGCCATTATGGGAATGGTGGTGGTAGTGGGGGGTGGGGTGGGGTGGGGTGGGGGGTGGGGGAGAGAAGGAATGGGGAGAGTGACTGCTAAATGTTTCAGTAGGATATCATGCCACATAGATAGATGTTCTGACATAGTGTGTGCTGAATGGTTTCTGGCAAGATTACATGCTTCATAGGATGACTGCCTTGCCAGAAAAACTGGTGAGAGAGCGATAAGTGATTTTTCTGTTTGAGAGGTAGATATATGGCATATGCTCCACAAGAAGACTGCCTTGCCATACATTCATGGTATGGCAAGGGACAGAACCTTCAGGCAGTTGACAACTTTACCCACCTGGGCAGCACACTATCTCGCACAGTAAACATAGACACCAAGGTCTTCAACAGGATCACCAAAGCCAGCGCCACCTTTGGGAGACTCCGTCAGAGTGTTTGGGATCAGAGGGGACTCAGCCTTACCACCAAGGTGAAGGTCTACTGTGCAGCAATCCTTACCACCCTCCTTTACGCCAGCGAAATTTGGACTGTCTACAGCAGACATGCCAAACAGCTCAACCACTTCCACCTGAGGTTTCTCTGCAGACTCCTCCATATCAGGTGGCAAGATAAAGTCCCCACAGGAGCCCGTGCAGCTGAAGCCAGGCACATCACCGAGGCGCAACAAAAGTGTGCCATGCACAAGGCCCGTGCAGCATCCACTGCCACGACGGCACCCACTCACTTGTGTCCCATATGTGGGCGAGCCTTCAGGGCCCGGATTGGCCTCGTCAGTCACCTCAAGACCCACAACCACTGATCTTCCTTCTGACTCTTGAAGCCATGATCATCTTCGACTATGAAGGACGAAGAGAGAGAGAGAGCCTTGCCAGACAAAACTGGTAAGAGCGATAAGGGTTGATTTTTCTGTTTGGGTGATAAATTATGTGCAACAATGTTCCTGGGGGTGGATATGGCATTAGCAACCAGGTAGTTGTTGTGTCAGCATTGGATTTGATCCTCAAGAATGGCTTGAACACATGGATGGATCTGAGTGATCTAACCCCAAATCGGTATCCCCGGGTAACCTCTTTGGTTGCTTGGGGCTGCCCCAGGCTGAGCTGCTGGAGCAGGTCCCAAAAGCCCAGCAGCAAGGGGTTCCAGCTGATGAGGAATACATCAAGCAGCTCTGGCCACACGTCACTCTTGATGCTGGCTAGGGCAATGGACTGACCTGACACAACAGTCTGATGCTCTTGGCTTGGTAGGCACGGTCCTTGACAGGTCGAGGATCGGTGGGAATGTCGGTCCGACCCCTGATGCCAATGCCACTGGAAGGCCTGCAAGCAGAACATTAGAAGTGAGAGGCTCACACAAGCAACAGGCCAGCAGGAGCTGCACTTCTCAAGCAACACTGGCAATTCTAAATCAAGCAGTCTCTCTCTCTCTCTCGTGCGCGCGGGCATGCGTGCGTGCACACACACATACACAGTCTCACACACTGGAACACACACACTTGGGCACCCCCCCCCACCCCCAAAGAGAGAGACAATAAGGAAAACAATTTATAAATACTTTCCACCAGGTCTACATGCAGTTCCACCAGGAGAATACTTCCTAAATACTACGTCATACTGTTCTGGTCATACAGTCCCAATGCAGTGTATACCCCCACCACTTCATGCCTGTCACTGCACAGAGCTCTGACAGAAACCTACCTCCTGTTCTGAGTGGCAGTGCCATAGCTTCCCAGAGGAAACTTGGCAATGTTGTTCAGGTTCTGGTGGCGTCCGCCAGTACCTGGAGCAGAGTTGCCCACCAGAGATCGGCTGCGGACTCGGTCTCGTCCAATGGAGGCTCTGCTGTCTGAGGAACTGCGACTACGCCGCTTGTTTCCCACAGGAGCAAAGGCATGGTTGGGTTCATTCCGTACCCGCAGTGGACCTGTGCTCAGAGATGTGCGAGCTCCACTTGATCGCCGCATCTCTAATGGAAAAATGGAGATGTTTACTTTACATTCCATTTCTTTTGGCATAGAGGCTGCAGGTTAAGTTGAGATTTCAAAACAAAATGTGTGCATGGCATCATTCTTCTTGGCAATTTCAGCAGCAACTGCATAAGAAAAATGTATTTACACTTTTCCATAACAACAGGTCAACAAGCATCTGTCATGATCATGGGGCAAGCAGTGCTTCAGATTGTTGGCGCGCCCGCGCCATTGGCGCATATTTTATCAGAATGGCGCATTACTTTCAGTGTGTATGCGCCAGCCGGGCGCGTCATAAAAATCACCAACTTGTATCAATCCTCGGTCCGTCTGTACCACTACGCCACACCAAGCACATGTGGCCACACCACGGAGTACCAAAACCGACGCCAAAGTGCTGCTTTGCCTAGCATCGATGCATCGCTCTGTGTGATTGGCTAACAGCCAGCAGACAACCAATCAGCGAACATCTATCAGTTTACCTTGCACAGACTCGCTCACGTGTGCGGAATCAAGATGCCACAGAAGAAAAGGCTTAGAAAAGAAACTGAAGAAAACCAACGTCAATTGACGTTGTCTTCAATTATTTGCAAGAATAAAGCAAGCGGTAACTGTTTAGTTTTTATCTCTTACTAGCTGAAAATTGAAGTGATCGTTTTTTCTCTCCCTTCTCCCAGATCAGCCAGTAGGCACGAGTTTTCCCCACGCCCCTTCCAACTCCTGCCTCCCGCACTCCAACCTTTCTCCCCCTTCCCTCTTTTCTTAGATGTCGGCAAGGCGGCATGTGTATCCCCCTCCCTTTCCTCCCTCTCCTCCAGCATTTAGTGGGTCAGTGATCTAGCAAGTTCAGTACTGAACTGAACTGAACTGATCTAGCAAATTGTCATCTCTAAAAATAGCTAAGTGCCGCGAACTCGTCGCGAGGAATGCCTGGGGAGGGGGTAAAGAGGCAAGAGATCTAGAGCGGAGAAGGGGGGAAAAAGGGATAAAAGAGGGATAGGGGTGGGGCGGGTTTAAGGAGGGAAGAGATCTAGAGCGGAGAAGAAGAATAAAAAGAGAGGGGTGGGGGGTGGGGTGGGTTCAGTACCGTAAACCTATAGTGTCACCTGAAGTGATAGTCAGGCTTGCTGTCGTGTTGGGTTTTGCGTCGTTTTGCTCTTGATGATATCGGTTGTGGAATTGTGAACTGTGTAGAGTGTAAGGTTGTATGCGTCAAACTTCCAGAAAGAAGGTGAATGAGCGAATACTAGAGGAGTGATTTTGTGTTTGACTGGTTAAAGCAGATATGTTAAATTTCATTGTGTTAGGCCCTAAAACCAAGTTTGTTTAAACAAAACATCATGCTATCAAGAAAGAATAGAGTGGGTTTTGAGTGATCATGACTATGTGTCCACAGAACGAAATGTTAAAAGAGACAATAAAACAACTGAAAGACAAACAGCTTGACATGTGTTTGTTTATTATTTAATTTTTTGCTTTTCTAATTATTCATTTGTGTGTGTATGGGGGGGCGGGATGTTGTAGGGGTGTCATGTGTGGGGTGGAGGGTCATTCTGTTTGAAGTGAAGGTTTGATTGTTAATGACCCATGTTTTTCAAAATTGACCCATCATTTTGCCTGGCCATGGGTCATTGGGCCCATGAAGTCTGAAAACAATCTGAAGCACTGGGCAAGAAAATATAGAACAAGAAGGGCAAAGCCCATACGACTCACATGCTTGACCTTGACCTATACATGACCTTGACCTTTACATGACCTTGACCTACGTGTGCCATTCAAGGTCAAGGTCAAACAACTAAACCTAGCAATGACATCATACACTAAGAACTGCTTTACACATTTTTCCTACCAAAATACATGTGACCTTGACCCAAGGTCAAGGTCATCCAAGGTCATGCAACACAAAGCTGTTAATTCAAGACATAGGAAGCACAATGGTGCTTATTGGCACTTTCTACCATGAGATATGGTCACTTTTAGTGGTTCACTACCCCATTTTGGTCACATTTCATAAGGGTCAAAGTGACCTTGACCTTGATGATATGTGACCAAATGTGTCTCATGATGAAAGTATAACATGTGTACTACAATGTTATGAAGTTTGGAAGAGTTATCTTCCATAGTTCAGGGTCAAGGTCACTTCAAAATATGTATACAATCAAACTTTGAAGAGTTCCTGTGACCTTGACCTTGAAGCAAGGTCAAGTCACTGTGTACATTTTTGTACGCCTTGTCATCCTACACATTCATGCCAAATTGGGTGTTGATAGACTTAATAGTCTCCGAGAAAAATCCAACGTTAAAGTTTTTTACGGATTAAAGGACGCCCTGACGCCCGGTCTGCCCAGACGCCAGGACGGACGCCTGGACGCCCGGATGGACGACACGGGTGACCTAGTATGAAAGTATAACATGTGAACTACAATGTTATGAAGTTTGGAAAAGTTATCTTTCATAGTTCAGGGTCAAGGTCACTTCAAAATATGTATACAATCCAACTTTAAAGAGCTCCTGTGACCTTGACCTTGAAACAAGGTCAATCAAACTGGTATCAAAAGATAGGGATTACTTTGCCCTATACACCATATATAGGTCAGGTATCCAATCTCAAAAACTTCAGAGAAAATTGGGAAAATGTGAAAAATGGCTGTTTTTAGACAACATTTACGGCCCCTGCGACCTTGACCTTGAAACAAGGTCAAGTCACTATGTATGTTTTTTGAGGCCTTGTCATCATACACCATCATGCCAAATTGGGTGTTGATAGACTTAATAGTCTCCGAGAAAAATCCAACGTTAAAGTTTTTCACGGACGCCCGGACGCCCGGACGCCCGGACGGACGACACGGGTGAGTACATAGACTCACTTTTGCTTCGCATGTGAGTCAAAAATAACATAAAACTGACAAACAGGTGAGGTGAATGATGCAGGTTTAATTAGTGTTGTCTTGCTTGAACATAAAATGTATTTGAAAGCAAAATGACATAACATCACGTTCAAGCCCTCCAGCAGTAGAGCCTCTGCACTTGCAAAGAATCAACAACAGAACGTAGTACGCAGGCAGAACAGAAGATTACCCATGTATACCCACACAACACATGAGCAGGCAGAAACGGGGGACGTAATATATGCACTCACTTCCATGAGTTATTCCTGACACCACATGTGTTCGCGGCCAAGTTACAAGGCTAAAATTCGCTGGAACAGTTTCCGAGAAAACTCGCTGCAAAGTTGCTAGGAATTAAAGCTTTATGTCACGTACGTATTTCTAACACGATGATGACGATGACGACGACGACGACGACGACATATCAGTCTAACAGTAATACACTAAAATACCGACTGAAACCACAGTAGGATATTCCACGCAGCAGGCACATATAATCAATCATGTTTATGGACTTCTAGAAACGCTATTCTTGCTGCATGAAGAGATCGTGAGGCATGCAAGCAACGCCTCACACAAACTTCACTCTCCTCTCGAGTCTCGTGATTATGGTAAAGTGTCCAACACAGTGAGTACACTTCAACAGGTGTAACTCCTTGATTTCATCGTGATTGCAGGGAAAGCTTGTACTTATTATATGTGTGTATAGAGACTTGCATTGTAAAGGAATAATCTTAAAATTCTTATATCTAATTTTATTTTTAAACATCCAGAGCAGAACTTTAAGGCAATGAATAAGCCGCTCAAGCTTCTGCCTTCAGCCAAGCAAATCCCAAATGATGTAAACAATCGGCATTTCGCCTTAGCGCAATGTAAGTTGCAAGACTGTGACACAGTGCTTATTGATTCAAGATATTCATTCAACATGGCTCATGCCAGTTGACGAAATGCGCATGGCTCCATTATGACAATGACGATACAATTCACAAGTGACATGATAATGTCATATCATGGTCATTCCCTTAATCGTGACGGGCATCGTGCATTACTATTAGAAACATTATATCGATCTTTCTTGGATATGAACCTTACTTGGGGCGTACTCGATGAAGCTCTTCAGTGCAGTAAGATTCACGTTTTGAAGTTGTTTGGATTTGTACGTCCCGCTCAACTGGCTGTTGTTTAAATCCGCGCATGCGCAACAACTTCTCTTACCTACATCCGGGATTACCGTCTAGAAGTGTTAGATCGAAGAGATGTGCCAAGCTGAAGTCGTTGTGGGGGAAATAATAGCACTCCGAAATTTTATTTTACTTTAAACCAAACGGCAGAATTAAAGATGTTGTCATGATGGGTCCAACCTGCTTTAATACGTACGAAATAACGGTCGACTGCTCAACCGGAAGCCTGTGAGCGTGTGCAGAGTGCTGTTTTCATTCGAATTAATCATGGTTTCTATGAACGTACTGACTGAATAAAATCCACCTTCTCTTATAGTACACAACCACCTCCAGCTTCCTATGAAATTTGTCTCGTTTTCGGAGAGAAAGAGTTATTGCACAGCCAAAAGGCATTGTGGCGATGCCACTTTCACTAGTTTCAGAGTGTGGTCAAAGCTTTGGTGTAGTTCTTTCACTTGTACTTGTAGTTCTCTCCCTTGAGTACTGAGGCCGGAATCATGAACGATTTTGATCTCACAAAAAGGAGGAGGAGCAGGAGCATATATTATGTGGAGGAGAAGAAGATGATGAGACAGACAGACAAGCACAAACTGACTGACTTTCGTCTGCCAGTCCAACAGACCGAGAGATTCGCACGTTGTCTCACTGCGAACCCCCACCCCCCAAAATAGGCAAAAAGCAACAATTCAAACTTCCTCTGACTGATAGAAAACAAAACCCCCTCCGCCGCATTCGAATGCACATCCACTAGCGAAAAACTACAAAGGCTTTCGTTTCCCCCCCCCCCCCCTAGAAAAAGCATGTAGGCCTACCTTGGTTTGAGTTTTTTTGTTTTTTAAATATTTTTTTTGTGTGTCTCCAAAAACAATGCTGCTCTTACCCCTCAAAACAAGGCCCTGAATATGCACCAGAATGCACAGATTTTAACCGTTTTTCAAAAAATTTCCGGGGGGGCATGCCCCCGGACCCCCCTAGTTTACGCGCCTGCTTCGCAGGCGCGCGCTCGTGGCTTCGCCACTTCGCTGATTTGTCCCCCCCAACCAAAAAGGACCCCCCCCCCCCCCCCCCAACTCATTTTGGTCCGGCCCTGCGTACGTCTTATTTGTTGCATTTTTTATATCTAAAAAGTTATTCATTTTATTTCGTGGCTTCTCTTAACTTATTAACCATGAAGTAATCCAGACAACTCTAACAATTTAAAGGACATATAGGCCTAACAGTTATCTACATTTAGGTGAATCCTAAACAAGTTCTGCTTCCAAGCTTGCACGTTCAAACATGTTCGAAAGCGTTATAAAAGAACGTGTTCGCGGCCAAGTTACAAGGCTAAAATTCTCTGGAACAGTTTCCGAGAAAATTCGATGAAAAGTTTAATTGCTAGGAATAAAAGATATGTCACGTATATATGTATTTCTAACACGATGATGATGATGATGACGACGACGACGACGACGATCGATGATGATGATGATGATGATGATGATGATGATGATGATGATGATGATGATGATGATGATGATGATGATGATGATGATGATGATGATGATGATGATGATGATGATGATGATGATGATAGATAGCACCTGCCCTTTACATCCACAGGCATACGGTCTATCACAGTGCTATGTAATGCAAGTAATCGGACAGTCTCAAAAACCCTTCCAGATCCCGGCGTGTACTTCTGATGTCATGAAGAACCTTGCAGGACGATGCCCTGCAGGCCTAAATAGCCAGAAATTGCCAGAGGACCGCCTGAAAGATGTCCAAGCAGAGGACCGCCTGAAAGATGTCCAAGGACCGCAAGGTATCCAGAGGTACCATCCATGATCGTTCGCTTACAAACGCTACTTAATTGAGACCCTCCAGCACAAAATGGGAATGACGTCACGTAGACTCAGTACCAGATATCGGCCAACCAGTGTGAGAGGTGATGGGAAGGTCAGTGCGGGGATTTTGATTGATTTGGAAACCTACAGTCGTTTGTTTACAGCACAAAGACGTCCTGTTTTGTGAGCTTTCCATCGCCAGCCGTCCAGATGATCAGCCGAGCTTATACACCGCATTCAAAACAAGCCACCATGAAGACAATTACTTCTTTGCCGCATTAGAAACATTGTCTAAACTTTAAAACCCGTTTTCCTCAAGAGGCCATACCAGTGGGTACCAAGCAGTCTTTAGTGACTCAACCTTTTGTCACTTTTGGTCCTATTTTGAAGCTTTTTATATCATTGGAAAAAAGTGTCTCCCTTTTACGGCCATTAGCACAGCTCAGAATTTCCTAACTGCGTTCATGCATGTACGTATGGATCTGTACTTGCATGCATGTATGCATGTGTGTGTACGTGTGTGTTAGTGCGCGCGCACGCGTGTATATAATCTGCGCGTGCCCACGTGTATTTGTTCGTGTCTGCAGGCGTGCACACATTTCACGCATATGTTTATGTGCTGTACATGCGCGTGCTCTTTTGTGTCAGCACTCGTATGGGTGGGTTTGGGTACATCATGCGCGTTCGCGCGGGCATTGCTGTACGCACGAATGAGCGCCTGCACGTGTGTGTGCGTGCATGTTCGTGTGTGTTAATGTTCGTGTGTGTGCATGTTCGTGTGTGTGCATGTTCGTGTGTGTGCATGTTCGTGTGTGTGCATGTTCGTGTGTGTGCATGTTCGTGAGGAGAAGAGAAAGCTGAAAGGTTTCGAACCTAAGATCAGAGAAAGGCATGCATGTACAAAGCGAAGATGACGCAACTGCCTTCACTGCTAACTAATTGAAGCAGTGCAGCTGAGATGAAGGTATCCAAGAAATGCCGTCAGTTTTCATGTTTTGACTTTGAAAGGTTCAAGATTGACCTAGGTGGGAAAGAAACACCGCTGCAATGGAGAGAGACGACATCTTTGTAGAGAACAGCACGTACTGCGACAGAGAGAGAGAGAGAGAGAGAGAGAGAGAGAGATGACACCCTTGTAGAGAAAGTGCTACGACAGAGAGAGAGAGATGAAGAGAGAGAGAGAGAGAGAGAGAGAGAGAGAGAGAGAGAGAGAGAGAGAGAGAGAAGACACCCTTGTAGAGAAACAGCGCTGTGATGGGGAGAGAGAGAGAGAGAGAGAGAGAGAGAGAGAGAGAGAGAGAGGACACCCTTGTAGAGAAACAGTGCTACGAGAGAGAGAGAGAGAGAGAGAGAGAGAGAGAGAGAGAGAGAGAGAGAGAGAGAGAGAGAAAGAGAGAGAAAGAGAGAGAGAGATGACACACTTGCAGAGAAAGTGCTACGACAGAGAGAGAAAGAGAGAGAGAGAGAGACAGAGAGAGAGAGAGAGAGAGAGAGAGAGAGAGAGAGAGAGAGAGAGATGACACCCTTGTAGAGAAACAGCGCTGTGATGGGGGGAGAGAGAGAGAGAGAGAGAGAGAGAGAGAGAGAGAGAGAGAGAGAGAGAGAGAGAGAGAGAGAGAGAGAGAGAGAGAGAGAGATGACACTTTTCCAAACAAAGCGGCCTCTTTCCTCATCACTGATTTCAGGTCAAGGTGGGACGCTGGGGCATCCATTGTAGATCATGTAGAAGCATACGCCCTTTATTATTGTACATCCCTTCCTGTTGGCAGGCTGAGGTGAAACTTGCTGTTGCCGAGTGCTTCTGCTATATGTTATTTGTTCAGTTTCTTGCTGTCTGCTGTTACTGCCTGTCGTTGCTATCAGCGGTTACTGTTGCTGTTTGTTGCTGCTGTCTCCATCTATTACTTATTGCTGCTGTCTGCTGGTTTTGCTTGTTGCTGCTGTCTGCTGTTATTAATTACTGTTGCTGTTTCCTGTTGCTGTCTGCTCTCATTGCTTGTTGCTGCTGTTTGTTGCTGCTGTCTGGTGTTATTGCTTGTTGCTGCTATCTGCTGTTATTTTTTGCTGTTGCTGTTTCCTGTTGCTGTCTGCTCTTATTGCTTGTTGCTGCTGTTTGTTGCTGCTGTCTGGTGTTATTGCTTGTTGCTGCTATCTGCTGTTATTTTTTGCTATTGCTGTTTCTTGTTGCTGTCTGCTCTCATTGCTTGTTGCTGCTGTTTTGTTGATGCTGTCTGCTGTTACTTGTTGCTGCTGTTACTTGTTGGTGCTGTTTGCTATTGATGTCTATTTTGATTGCTTCTTGCTGGTATTATTTTTACATCTCCTCTCGAAGAAAGTGCAGTTAGGCATTGATGATAGTGTGTTTTGCTCCTTGTTTGTGATAAAAAGACTGATTGCTTGTGTGTGTGTGTGTGTGTGTGTGTGTGTGTGTGTGTGTGCGTGCGTGTGTGTGTGTGTGTGCGTGCGTGCGTCCGTCCGTGCGTGCGTGCGTGCGTGTGTGTGTGTGTGCGTGCGTGCGTATGTGCGTGCGTGCATGTGTGTTTTATTGTTCTGTTTTGAACATCGGGATTTGTACATTTCCTCGCATTTCTTACCTTATTCTTTGTTGTTGTTCAAAATTGTGGTATGTCATGCAAAGTCCTACAGTTAGCGGGAGGTATGTCTTACCCCCCAACTCGCCGGGTGAACCAACTTATGGCGATTGAAATATTTGTTCGTTCAGCTGCAGTACAAAAGTCCTTACCTTGATAGAGATCAAACAATATCTTCATCTGTGAGACCGTCATCGCGGCAGCTATTTTCGGAATCAGGATTTGCTGCTAGTGGAGTAGTAGCATCGGCACTCTGTGATTGGGAGATAGCTGTGGCTGATGCTCGCGACAAGCCGCAGAATAGGAGGGTTTCTATTCTGTTCCCCGCCCGCTTTGCGGCCTGGCGGCATCGCCTTCCACACGCACAGCAAGCGTCGAGCACTGCACACCTGTCGTCGCGAGGAGGCCGGCAGTGTGGAACGTGCGTAATCGCCTCGTGCACAATGGCCTGTAGAGTGGAAAGGGCGTAACCGCAGACAGTGACAACTGCACCGTCCGCCCCGGCGGGCGGGACCACGCCCTTCTTTGTCGCCACCGTCAAGCCTGGGTGCATGTGCACCAAGCGCTCCAGTGACAGCCACACCCTTTATTTAGTCATTCATTGGTGACGCTATAGTTGGTGTGTGTGTGTGTGTGTGTGTGTGTGTGTGTGTGTGTGTGTGTGTGTGTGTGTGTGTGTGTGTGTGTGTGTGTGTGTGTGTGTGTGTGTGTGTGTGTGTGTGTGTGTGTGTGTGTGTGTGTGTGTGTGTGTGTGTGTGTGTGTGTGTGTGTGTGTGTAAATGTCTATGTGTATGTTTACGTGAGTGTTTGTATTTTGTGAGCATTTAATCTTTTTATAGTTTAATGGGTGTTTATGTGTAAATAGGTGTGTATGTCTGTGTGTCTGTGTGTGTATGTAAGTGTATGTGTGTATGCATTTTGTGTGTACATGTAAACGTGTATGTATGTATGTGTGTAAATGTGCATGTCTAGAAGCACGGTGGGTGTTGGCTTAATTGGGATAGGCAGGCATGACAGGGAGCGAGTACAGCGGCGAGAGCTGTTAATGTATCTTTCTCCCTTCCCTCCCTCTCTATGGAGACAGTGCTGGTAGTGCAGACAGTGAAGACAGGCAGGCAAGCAGGCAGGCAAGTAGGCAGGGAGACAGAGACAGAGAGACAGAGACAGACAGACAGACAGACAGACAGACAGACAGACAGACAGACAGACAGACAGACAGACAGACAGACAGACAGACAGACAGGCAGACAGACAGACAGACAGACAGACAGAGAGACAGGCAGACCCTTTCTCCTTCGCTTCAGCTTTTCGCTCAGCCATACACACATCCACGCATATCTGCATGTGTACCTGAGAGAGAGAGAGAGAGAGAGAGAGAGAGAGAGAGAGAGAGAGAGAGAGAGAGAGAGAGAGAGAGGAGGGAGAGAGAGAGAGAGGGAGAGAGAGATAGAGAGAGAGAGAGAAAGAAAGAGAGAGAAAGAGATAGAGAGAGAGAGAGCAGCAGGCGTTTACTTCAATCAGAGACACTATGATATAATATAGTATACTATACTATCTCTGCTTCAATAAAAGATCGGCTGAGGGTGTGTCTCACCTCTACGCCGCTGGGGGTCATGCTGGGGTTCATGCTGGGGGTCATGCTGGGCGTCATGCTGGGGGTCATGCTGGGGACGCTGGGGGTCATGTTTGGGGTCATGCTGGGGGTCATACTGGGGGCCATGCTGGGGGTCATACTGGGGGTCATGCTGGGGGTCATGCAGGGGGCCATGCTGGGGGTCATACTGGGGGTCATGCTGGGGGTCATGCTGGGGGTCATACTGGGGGGTCATACTCGAGCTAGCACAAGAGCTACGCGTACGTGCGTCTATCAGAGCAGTCGATCTCCACTTCAGAACTTTGAACGTTTATTTGACAGGTCATAGGCCATTTCAAAGGAGAGTGACATTTTCCATAGTCAGTGCTAATTCTTCTCTGAGTCTGAAAATGTTTCGTGACATTGATGTATATCTGGAGGATTGATGGTTTCCTCAGTTTTTCTTTTGAGATCTTCGTACAGTACATTGTGACAAAACATGCATTTTCCTCCTCCTCTTCTTCACAGCATGGGCATGCATGTAGAGTCGCGATTCTCATTAAATGTGTTCTTGCTAGTATGAGTGCTGCATCCAAGTCTACACTGGATATATATATATATATATATATATATATATATATATATACACACACGTGTGTGTGTTTGTGTGTGTGTGTGTGTGTGTGTGTGTGTGTGTGTGTGTGTGTGTGTGTGTGTGTGTGTGTGTTTCGGAAGTATTTAAATTCTGTAGGTGAGAAATCGGGAACTACCTGCTATCGATGTATTTTCCACCCATGAAGTCATCTTTTAACCTGTAGAACATTCTTTTTATCAAATTTAGTAAAAAGAAAAAAATATGCTTTAGTATCCTGTACACACTGCTGAGACTATATCTTTTCAAAACCATAACTAGCCAAAGTATCTCTTATTTTACTTGCCCATGCAGTTTATACCACATCTCTGTAATATAATTTCATACACTTTACGAGGATATACCTCTAGCTCGGCATCAGTAAAATGTTAATTGAGCAGTATTGATGGTATAGGCCTACATTGTCAATCTCGATCGATCCACTCAGCACAGCTGATTGTGAGTGCACTGAATGCCACAACTCGTCCATTTTCACGCGCAGACCAGAAACCCACTTTACGAATCCTGTTTATGTCCCGAGTTTCTCTCGCGCTCTTTATTAATTCTTCACCGTCCATCGATTTGCATGTTTACGCCTTTTCGTCTGCCAAGTTCACCAGGTCGCGGTGACACTAAACTGCTGCCTAAGATTGTAGCTAGATTGCGTTTAAATCTTTCCTATCATGATACTTCAACAGTGCCGAGCAGAACCAATAACCTGATTCACCAAGGTTTTGCCAGCACGCGTTTACGAGGCGTAGCGGGAATGAATGGAAGCCTCCGAGCGCCGACCAATGAGAGGAGGGCTTATTTTTGGCTAGGGAACGCCCACTATATAACCTGCGAGAGTCCATGCTGGGTGGGGTCAGTTCGAGCCAGACCGCGCGCGATGAAAGACTACCCACCGCTACACGACCACGTCCACAACGCACGCGCAGGTCTAACTCACGTGTAGAGAAACTCAGAAAGCAAGCCATAATCATCCGCGGAAAGCGACTGGCCAGGTAGCGTATATATTCTACACTGCTGATTTTTCAATAGTTTCCTCGTGTAGTGTGATCTTCTGTCGGTCGTCTTATTTTCATCGTTCTTGGGTCATATATTATTAATTCAGACACAAAAAGAGGTATTTTCTTCATGTTACTAAG
>JAWQFJ010017477.1:20000-35000 GCA_034096865.1 Theodoxus fluviatilis
TTCACTGGTAGGAGATTACTAATTACCCAATTATTATTAATTGTGTGACCTACTCTGAATCACTAGGAAAAGACTTCCCCAGGTATATGAGAGGCGGATACTTGTGACGATAGTTACACGTTTTTCATACAGTGAAAGATATACCACGCCTGTTATAAATGCAAGAGAACTTTCTGTCTTTAGATTGCTAACATTTTTAACGCAGCATTAGCCACTTGAAAAGAGAGAGAGAGAGAGAGAGAGAGAGAGAGAGAGAGAGAGAGAGAGAGAGAGGTGGGGGGAGAAGGGGGGAGGAAGGAGAGAGAGAGAGAGAGGGGGGGGGGGAGGAGAGAGAGAAGGGGGGAGGAGAGAGAGGGGGGGGTAGGAAGGAGAAAGAGGGGGGATGGGGGAGAAGAGAGGAGGGAGGAGAGAGAGGGGGGAGAAGAGAGAGAGGTTGCGGGGGGGGGGGGGGGGGGGGGGGAGAGAAAAGAGGAGAGAGAGACAGGAAGGGGGAGGGGAGAGAGAGAGAGAGGGAGGGAGAGAGAGAGAATGAGGAAGAGAGAGAGAATGAGGGAAGGAGAGAGAAAGGGAAGCAGAGACAAAGGGAAGGGAGGAGAGAGAGAGAGAGAGAGAGAGAGAGAGAGAGAGAGAGAGAGAGAGAGAGAGAGAGAGAGAGAGAATTTCGTCATGGCTTCATATCACTCACTGGGCAAAAACGGCCTTT
This sequence comes from Theodoxus fluviatilis, assembly GCA_034096865.1. Taxonomy (NCBI): domain Eukaryota; kingdom Metazoa; phylum Mollusca; class Gastropoda; order Cycloneritida; family Neritidae; genus Theodoxus; species Theodoxus fluviatilis. The sequence continues at coordinate 20,704 of JAWQFJ010017477.1, forward strand.
GGTATTAATGAGTCCCCCTCCCCCGCACCCCCCCCCCCTTCCCTCCTCGCACCCCCCCCCCCCTCCTCTCCCGAACAGACCCATCGCGAGGCAAAGAACAAGGGAAGTTGGGACGACGCACTCCCGCTAGTTCTAGTAATATTGGTCATTAATGGCGTTACATAGCCTGCAAAGGGTGATTGGCCCTAAAACCTGTTTATTCATTCATTCATTCATTCATTCATTCATTCATTCATTCATTCATTCATTCATTCATTCATTCATTCATTCATTCATTCATTCGTTCAATCATTCATTCATTTGTCTTTTTCTGTCTGTTCTTCTGTCTTTCTTTCTGTACTAAGACCTATGGACTGTAAAGCCATGCACCCATGTTTTCAATTCCTGCAGAGCACACAAGGCTGGTCAGATGAAAGCTTTACCACCGCGGGTTCCAGGTAATGAGGCGTGTACATGTACATAGCGGCCACAGCAAATGGAGAAGTCATGTTTGGTACTGATGAAAAACCTTCACATCCGATGTTGAACAGCTACAACACCGGGAGAGCGTTTCTTGATTGCGCACTAGACTACGTGCGCTTGACATCCTATAGCACAGTCGCGTTCCATAGAGGCGAACAAACGCGATTTAAGTCGAGCGGGTTTACCACGCTAGCTGACGTAAGATACAGGAGTCAGTTTCAACATTGGGACGGAAAAGCAGGCGGTGCCTGGTTTTGGAGATGTGCTGATTATGAGAACTGACGGAGTGATCGCTGTAATTATTTGCAACGTCAAATCAGTCACGAAAGTGTTTGCGTGGGCTTGTGTATGCGTGTACGCATGTATATGCGTGCGTGTGTGTGTGTGTGTGTGTGTGTGTGTGTGTGTATTCGTGTGTGTATTTATGTGCATGTGTGTGTTTATGTGTGCGAATGTGTGTGATTGTGGGAGTGTGTGTGTGTGTGTGTGTGTGTGTGTTTGTATGTTTAGATGTGTGTGTGTGTGTGTGTGTGTAAGTGAGTGCTTGTACGTTTAGGTGTGTGTGTGTGTGTGTGTGTGTGTGTGTGTGCGTGTTTGTGTGTGTGTGAGTGTGTGTGTGTTTAGGTGAGTGTGTGTGTGTGCGTGCGAGAGTGAATCACTTTATGAGAATGTGTGTGTGCGTGTGCGCACGTGGTTTTGTGCGCGCGCACGTGTTAATGTGTGTGTATGTGTGTGTGTGTGTGTTAGTGTGTGTGTGTGTGTGTGTGTGTGTGTGAGTGTGTGTGTGTGTGAGAGAGAGAGAGAGCTAGAGAGCTCTGTGTAAAAGGAGGCGTCTCCATAGACACATACGCTACTACACGATAGCTTGCCTACAAAACGCGTCACGTAAGACTTTCTTCTCCATGCAGGTTGTGTGACATGTAGAATCCATCCAATGGCAGTATCCTTATCACCAAGCAAAATGCATCTCCATTTTCGCCTTACTAAACACTAACAGGCAACTTCTGTTTAGGCCGACCAGACCGGGCATCGAACCATGGACTGCTGGCACCGGAATAAGGGGGCAGGGCTCCTCAGGGTGGTGGCGGTGGGGGACGGGAGGTGCGGCAAGACCTCGCTCCTCCGCAGACTGGCGCAACTCCCCCTCCTGCAGCCACAAGTCTCCCCAGCATCCCCCCCGTCGGATGAAGTGATGCGCTGTCGCATCTCCAGTAATGACATTCAGGTGAGCGTCAGTGATTCGTGCGTGCGTGCGTGCGTGCGTGTGCGTGTGCGTGTGTGCGTGCATGCATTCCTACAACCGTGTGTGTGTGTGTCCTCGTGCACTCATTTGTATATATGTCTGTGCAAGTGTGTGTTTGTGTGCGAATGTATCTCCATGGGCTCATGAGTGTAAGTGTGTGTGTGTGTGTGTGCGTGTGTGCGTGTGTGTGCGTGTATATATGTGTGTGTGTGTGTGTGTGTGTGTGTGTGTGTGTGTGTGTGTGAATGTGTGTGTGAATGTGTGTGTGTGATAGTGAGCATATAATATTATACCTGTGTGTTTGTGTGTGCGAGCGTGAATGTGTGCGTGCGTGCGTGGGTGGGAGTGTAAATGTGTATGTGTGAGTGAATGTCTATTTGTGTGTGTATATACGATTTGACCGAGGGCAACTAGAAAGATGGACAGATTTGTCTGATGTGTCCTCCTATGGAAATAAAAAGTGGAATGCTGCCTTTCCTTGATCAAGGCTTACCTCCCCTGTTTTATATTTACCGCCAGGTGGAGCTGGAACTGGTGGACACAGCAGACGGGGCCGAGGCACTTTCTTGGAGGATCGCGGCTTACGTCACTGCTGACGTCATCCTCCTCTGCTTTTGTATCGACGACGCCACCTCCTTGGACCACGTGACTTCCACCTGGCTTCCGGAGGTGCGCGAGCACTGCCGGAAGACGCCGGTTCTTCTAGTGGGCAACAAAACGGACGTGCGTCACGCCCTGGGCCTGCAAACGTGTGTGACCTTCATCAAGCAAGGGCCGATCAAGGTCGCAGATGCGCAGGCCGTTGCGGAGCGGTTAGGAGCCATGACATACCTGGAATGTTCGGCCAAGTTTGACGAAGGCCTGGGTACTGTCCTACAGGAGGCGCTAAAGACAACTTCCGCTCGCAAGCCTCGCCGCGCACGCCTTCTGCGCAAGTTGCTCCACGCGTGGGCTTCTTGAGTGGACCACTGGGACTACGCCCTTCACCATCAATCTCGTATCAGAGTGGACCACTAGGACTTTGCACGTCCCGATCAATCTCGGACCAGAGTGGACCACTATCGGCTGTTTTGGACCACAATGGATTGTAAACAGCTCAGTCGTGCCAGTCTCAAATGGGGTTCGCGCAGCCATGTAGGATTGTCGCAGACCACGTCAGGTCAGCTTGAGACTAGACTGCTCTTTGTGTGTCTGACTTGAGGCGGCATGTAACAGTGTGTACGGAGACGACGTGCAACAGAAGAACACCACGATCTTGTGTAATGAACTATTCAAAACTGCCTTAGACGAGAACGGAATGTGCGAGTCTTGCCTTGGAAAACAGGAATCCATAACGAGAGGCAGACAGTGGAGCGATGAAGACGTAAAGACGTGCCGTGCACAAGGAAATGGGACAGACAGAAACAGACTTCCCTGGGAGAGAACGCTAGGTGAGTGGATGCGTGGTAAGATGGCACAGCGTGAGGGTGTCTGTAGAAAAACATGGCGAGACACGGAGTTGCCCTGAGTGGCTGTGTTGAATGAGGCGACAGACCGCTAATCTGAAGTGGCACTTGGCGCAAAGTGGAGGCAGTGCCGGGCTTCCTGCGAGGAGAGAGCTGCTGGCTGTGTACAGGCCTAGTCGTCACCGCCGCATTCGGAGTCAGATCTGTCAGCTGCAGTCGGAATGCCTGCGGTCATTCATCACTGGACACGTCAAGTGACCGCCGCGCTAGAATGTAATTAATCATGATCATTTCCAGTCATTTTTGTATTCTAAACGTGTTTTATTATTGGTTGAAATAATTTCTATATACATTTCATTCTGCTGTTTTCTGTTTCCTGTTGTCATATGAATTCGTGGCTATTTCGTTGTGATCTCAGAACAAAGAAGAAACGACATTTACATTAAGTAATCTGATCTCTCACATTGCCCTAAAAATATATATTTGACACATGGGCGCAAAAATGTAAAATCAATATTTTGTAAAACATAATTACAAAGTGTCATAGTCAATACAACCATTCATGTCCAACGCAAATTTCAACGTAGTAAACCAAAGAGTTGAATGCTAACCGATGCAGTAGTTATTGACTTAAACAGTTTCACTCAAATGAATAAATCCACCTTATTTTGCAAGAGTAATTAATTAGGCAGAGACGTCTATCTTCTATTTCGCACTTAAACACCTACATTCACATCAAACTGGAAACGCAAACATCGAAATCATGTGAACATTTAGATATAACAATGGCAATTTCATACTACACAAAATAAATCGATTTAATGTGTGAGGAGGAGTTGTTGTATTATTGGTAATTTTTCATTTGTATTCGTTTCCTAAGATTTCAATGCACTTGTCTTTCTTATCTCCCCAACATATTAACTGTTTGATAAGAAAACACCAACGGAACAAATACCACCAGGTGGCGTCCTGATTTCCTTGAAGCCAGCGGAGACAACTTCTGCCTTGCAGAAAAATTTTCCTAGCGGTAAAAGCCTGCCAAGGGACAACAGTTCAGTCGGTGTGGCGGAATGCTACCGACCTTGTGTAGAAGACTTCAGTTCTCTGGAGTCTTCTGCTGTTTTTGTAGTTTGGTTTGACTTCACTGGAGGGCATGAAGTCTTCACTTCTGTGGAGTTTTGTTGTCTTTGTAGTTTGGTTTGACTTCACTGAAGGGCATGAAGTCTTCACTCTGGAGTTTTCTGTTGCCTTTGTAGTTTGGATTGACTTCACTGGAGGGCAGGACATTTTCATTCCTCTAAAGTTTTCTGTTGCCTTTGTAGCTTGGGTTGACTTCACTGAAGAGCAGGACATTTTCATTCCTCTAAAGTTTTCTGCTGCCTTTGTAGCTTGGGTTGACTTCACTGAAGAGCAAGAAGTATTCACTCTGGAGTTTTCTGTTGCCTTTGTAGTTTGGATTGACTTCACTGAAGGACCTGAAGTCTTCACTTCTGTGAGTTTTCTGTTGCCTTTGTAGTTTGGGTTGACTTCACTGAAGGACATGAAGTCTTCACTTCTGTGAGTTTTCTGTTGCCTTTGTAGTTTGGGTTGACTTCACTGAAGGACATGAAGTCTTCACTTCTGGGAGTTTTCTGTTGCATTTGTAGTTTGGGTTGACTTCACTGAAGGGCGATAAGTGTTCACTCCTCCATACTTGCTTGTAGTGCCTGCAGTATGACTGGCTTCATTGAAGAACAAACATTTGTCTGTGCAGGTGGTTTTACTCAGCGGCAAAATGTCCTTGTGCAGGAAGGATGTTTTTAATATTTCACTTTCAGTTGCTTTGTTGTGAACCTAGATTTCATGTAAATGCCTGTTGTATTGTGATGTCGAATATTTGTTTAGTATTTCAAAGTACATGATGTTTATCTCTTTGGAATTTGTTTAGATATTCTTGCATCATGAGAGTAAATACGCTGTTTGGGAGGAAAGTTTATTGATACAGAGTATTTATCCGTGTGTGCTTGGCGTTTCTAACGGATCATGTATTCAGTGGTGTGAGGTGGTAGCTTTCATGGTTTGCTTCGTGATTGACCACGACAAAGCGTATTCTTGTGAGGGCATGTTGCATTTATGCATCGAGAATTGCTGGACTCTCGGTGCCTGTGAGTGGCCAGGTCTTGAAGGAGGGAATATTTAATGGAAGATTCCAGATCCCCATGCGTGGAAGAATGCCACGACTGGAGTTTGGCTGTACGGAGTGAGGTGTCATGTCTATGAGAACTGCCTCCACCAAGCCTCTGCCTGACTCTCTCCCTCAGTCGCTTGATATCTTTGGTTTCCCTCGGTTTTTACACACATCCCCCCTTATCGCGTTCATAGAGCGCGTTTGTTAGGCAAGTGACTCGCCTCGATGGCTAGTCGAGGGCGAGCGAGACGCACCTACGGCTAAAAAACGGCCAATCATCAATTGGCAAGGCGGAAGTCCGAGAGAACATGGCTGCGTCCTGGCGCGAGAGTCGGCGAAGAAGTTGCCGATAGACGAAATAACTGACAATACAGATGTCACATTAGTTTTTCACTTGATAGAACACACCATGGTTTCATATCGAATGGCACGTGAACTTTTTCAACGCAAAAAAGTAACTCTGGTTCAACTGTAGACATTTTTTTCGAAAATGTTGTGCCTCGATTCATCTCGATCAATTCAAGGGACATAATTCATTTAGTGTACGTGTATGGTGTTGCGTGTTTTCAAACGATAAGAACAATTTCGGCAGTGTATGTCCAGAAATAACCGATACACCTACTCCTCAAAATATACAAATGAACACTCGAACAGCAAATAATTTTGTGTACGTACACGTTTCCATTCTCGGACCCTGGGAAGCACATTACAGGCACTGCCGTCTATCAGCGGCATCCCAATGAGCGACTTTTTTGAAAATTATCTCCCTTGCCGCCGCTTGGCGGCGCGTCGGCTCCAAGGGGCTTGGTTGGTACACAGGACAAGTTCTTTCGCTCAGATTAGACCTGAGTGTTCGAGGTTTTTTAATTGTTTTCTTGCTGTCGCTTTCAAATCTGTTCACAGTACTAGGCTGGCTGGTTTACTTAGATGTGATTTTTTTAATGCGTGCTAGCTGATATTAGGTTTAGAGCTTGAATTTTCAATGATATTACGCTTACAACTCCAGTGTTCGAACCAATGAAAACCACGGAAAGAGATGGCCGTTTCGTTCCTTGCATCTCATTGGCCAGCTTGTCATGAGGTCAGCCCGTGATCACGCGCTGACCTCATGACAGTTGTAAGCGAAAAAGTGAGTTGTAAGCGTAATATCATTGAAATTTCAAGCTTTAAACCTAATATCAGTTAGCACGCATTAAAAAAATCACATCTACGCTTACAACTCGCTTTTTCGCTTACAACTGTCATGAGGTCAGCGCGTGATCACGGGCTGACCTCATGACAAGCTGGCCAATGAGATGCAAGGAACGAAACGGCCATCTCTTTCCGTGGTTTTCATTGGTTCGAACACTGGAGTTGTAAGCGTAATATCATTGAAAATTCAAGCTCTAAACCTAATATCAGCTAGCACGCATTAAAAAAAATCACATCTAAGTAAACCAGCCAGCCTAGTACTGTGAACAGATTTGAAAGCGACAGCAAGAAAACAATTAAAAAACCTCGAACACTCAGGTCTAATCTGAGCGAAAGAACTTGTCCTGTGTACCAACCAAGCCCCTTGGAGCCGACGCGCCGCCAAGCGGCGGCAAGGGAGATAATTTCCAAAAAAGTCGCTCATTGGCACGGTCTCCGCCAATTTAGTACATCCGGGCCTTTGCAGCGAGGGAGCTCCGGAGCTTCCTCGGGTTCCCTCCTTCATGGCGAGTGCCGCCTTATGAGCGAGAAACGTAGGCAACGCGTAGCCCTCGCGATTTTCTCGAAATTCCACGCCTAACAAACGCGCCCATAAACACCCGCTGGACTCTGCCCATCATTTTCATCTCATTTTTCAGGCTGTCTCTGTCGTCCATCACATTGACTGATGACTTTCTTCTGCTTGATCTCCTCTGTCCTGACATCACTTGTGTGCCTGCCTCTTTCCCTCAGTCATGATCACGTGTATACCTGACCCTGTCCTCATGCGATGACCGCTATGATTCTTCTGGCCCGACCACAGTTGTCTCTCCGTCTTAATGGTCGTTCACCTGACGACCTCCTTTCGTCGTGTTCATTTCATTCGTCTGCCTGCTCGGTTCCTTTGCAGTCGTGACATAACTTCGTCTGCATGTCTCTCCACCGTGTTCATTACCTTTGTCTGTCTGTCTCTACATCCTGATCCTTACATTTGTCTGCTCATTTATCAATCGTGCTTCTATTTTTACAAAGATATAAGCCTGACTGTCAACTCCTATTGCTGATATCATTCGTCTGTCTGATTCTGTTTCTTCGTCGAGTGGAATTTTGTCTTTCTGACTGTCCATCCACCTGACCGCGACTGACCAGTTGCGGACGTCTTTGGCTCATCAGACTGTCGAAAGTCTGGAGCTGGTGCCAACGACTGAGAAACTCACACGTGACGTCTTTGATGCCGTTTCAACCATCTGTAATTCTCCTCAATGGACGTTTCCACGTTTCGAAGTGTAAACGTTCTTACATGAGTACTACAGGGCTGGATTGACGAGGTAGGTCGTTTGTGGGTCATTGAAACCCATTAATTACGAACAGCCATTAGAGTCGGTTAGAAGAATAGAAATTCAGGTCACCATTTCCCTGCTCATTCGCCTCTTACGAAACGCGTAGGGAAACGCGGTGGGTCTATTCTTACCCCCACCCAACAGAGGGTTGATTCATACCCCCAACCCACAGGGGGTCGATTCATACCCCCAACCCACAGGGGGTCGATTCTTACCCTCACCCCACAGGGGGTCTATTCTTACCCCCAACCCACAGGGGGTCTATTCTTACCCCACCTCACAGGGAAACGCGGTGGGTCGATTCTTACCCCCACCTCACAGGGGTTACACGAGTAGTGCTAGGGACAGGTCCAGTTACAGAGACTCGGACATTTTTTGGCGCATGTGAAGCGTTCACTGCCTCCTCTTGTCGTTGCACTCTCCCTAGAGGGCTGTTCATGGATTGATGGCCCAGTGTGGCTGTGATGCAACATTCCACTACCCTCTGCCGCGGCCGTCGCCTTCTCAGGTCCCTCAGACCTGGTGCCAATAAAACTGTGTACGGTGGCAAGGCGTTTGCGTTGCTTCCTTTGCACCTCAATGTTGATGACCGTCCGTGAGAGGAGAAATGAGAGAGAGAGAGAGAGAGAGAGAGAGAGAGAGAGTGAGAGAGAGCGAGAGAGAGAGAGAGAGAGAGAGAGAGAGAGAGAGAGAGAGAGAGAGAGAGAGAGAGAGTGACAGAGAGTGACAGAGAGAACGAACGAACGAACGAATGGATTTATTGAATAGGCCACCGCCCCTTTCAAGTATACAATGTAAGTACAAGTCAAAACATTTCAAATATACAGTGTCAATACATTTCTAATGGACAGTGTCAATTCTTACGAGAAAATTACTTAACAAATATAAAAGCTGTCCCGCTCCGCAGACTGAAGCGCATCCTGTCTACGTTTAAATGCCTTGTACAAAAACATACTAGTTGCTCTTATTGTCTTCCTGTGTTTACTGGACATTAGGCATTTTACCGGTTCATCGACGTTCGAATCTAAAGAAACAAATAAACGATCCCTTAAATCGTGTAATGTAGGGCAATAGAGTAGAAAATGAGTCTCTGTTTCTTCTCTTTCTCTGCAGAGCGGACACAAATTAATGCCATCACCTGTCGTGTATCTGTATTTGTGACTGAATAAATCCGTAATTCCCATCCTGAAACGTATATAAATATCTCTAAATACTTTTTTTATCTATATCGTATAGGTACTGTTCGGTTCCAAAAGATATTTTGAAGAGTCTATAGAAAGATTATCTACTACTCTGCCGTACTCGCACTTCCCAGTCAGTACAAAATCTGCTAATGAGTTTTCCTCTGATGTTTTTCAGAAGTGCTGTCTCATTGGTAACCCGCTGGTTTGACCATACATTTTCAAAATCACATTCTATAAGTATCTTTTTGATTTTGGTTGCCCAAAAATCTTCATTTTTCGGTGTACACAGCATCATCTGATAAACTCTAAAGGGTAGCCTACTTTTGTCCAACTTCAAGATTTAAAGCCAGTACTTGATACTACGTATCTTGGCATTGATAGACAGATGAAAACGCCCAGTTTCTCCATAGATCATATCATTAGGGGTTCGTGAAGAAACGTTAAGAAAACTTTTCAGAGCCTGTAGATGTACATTTTCTACCGCATGACAATCATCCATTCCCCAGATTTCAGCTCCATACAAAAGAATCGGCTGAATTTGTGCATCAAACAGTTCAAAATAAACATCTGGTGTTACTTGTGAAATCTTTCTCAATGTCTTAGTCAACAGGAAAAGAGCAGCTCTTGCTCTGCAAGCCAAATCATACTGTGTCTCTTTGGAGCATAATTTCGTCGAAAGTATGTTGCCAAGATACTTGTAATCTCTGACCACTTCCAGTTGTACTTTCGTTTTGTCTGTGTTAATCTTCAGACCAAGTTTATCTGCTGCGCTTTTAAGACAGTTTAATTGATTTTGGAGACCAACTGTTGTATCAGAAAGCAGAGTGACATCGTCTGCAAAAAGAAGGGCACTTAAATCAGGTGTGTTGGGCAAAAGTTGTATACCGTGCTTACTGTTTTCAGAAATCTCTTCAATCAGGGAATTAATTAGGTAAGAAAATAAGATCGGGCTGATTTTGCAGTCTTGTTTTAGTCCCGAGGAGCACTCAAAGAAGTCTGTTTGACCATCCCTCCCCCTTACGCAGTATCGCACTGATCTGTATATGGCTATCAAAATATCTAAGATTTTCCCTGTAATCCCATTTTCTTGCAAAATTTTCCACAATATACTCCTGTCCACAGTATCAAAAGCTTTTTTAAAATCTACATAGCCAATATAAAGTTTTTTGTGCTTACACAAATATTTGTCAATGATACCATACAGAATGAATATGTTGTCAACTGTCCCATACCCTTTTCTAAAGCCCGCCTGTTCTTCTCGAATAAGATCATGCTGGTCTGCCCAGTTCTGTAACCTGCAGCAAATAACATGGGTAAATACCTTACTGAAGGTGCTAGATAAAGCAATACCTCTGTAATTATCAGGATTGTCACTCGGTCCACGTTTATGGATCGGCACAATGATAGCCTACGACCAAACATGTGGACACACACCATAATCAAATATAGCATTGAATAAATACAATAATAAAGGCAACAACAAATGTTCAGCTGATTTTAACATTTCAGCTACTACACCATCTGTGCCTGCAGATGTCCCGGTTTTTAGCGACCTCAAAGCAGTTGTTATCTCTGCCCGTGTAATGGGTGAATTTAAATCGCTGTTGTCAAAGAAGTTGATACCTCCAGGCTGCACGTGGCAATCTTGGTCTACGGATGGCAGGCACGAAAAAATACTCTTAAAGTGGTCAAACAATGCTTGTAAAGAAATGCTACAAAGAACTCGTGATTTTGTACTCAGAAGTTTAACTTGTCTCCAGAATTTTGTACTGTCTCTTATATTTGTACCCAGTTTATTACTTATATTCGCTCTGTACTCTTTTTTCTTATCCCTAATGGTCTGTTTATATTTGTTCCTGTACCAGATGTATGTTTTTCTATCTTCATCTGCCTTAGTAGTTAAGAAAATCCGTAAATATAGTCTGGCATCCTTCTTGGCATTTGCACATTCTTTGTCATACCATCCTCTCGAATACGAGTGAGCTCGTATTTTAAATGTTTTTTTTAAGAAATTCTGCAGCCTGCGCAAGACATCCCGTTAGCGCCCCTGCAAACATATTTATATCTAATTGTGATTCAATCTTCATTTCGTTTTCACTTAGTTCTGATAGACAGTTCTGAAGATTCTGGATATACACATCAGAAAAAATAGCATCCCAGACAATTTTTGTAGTCGACCTGGCGTCCATGTCTTTCCTACAAGCTGAATGTGCATTACCCCGGGAAATATTTAGCTCAAGACACATATATGCGGGGAAGTAACCGACTCTACCACGCATAATTAATCAAATACTATGAGAAGATCCTCTGGCGCTATAAAATAGTCTATCACACTACTTCCTGCATGAGATACATACGTACATTTCCCCAATTCCTCCCTGAACAAACCATTTAAAATTGTGAGATCATACGCAGTGCACAGGGCCAATAGCGATCGGCCAAATTCATTTAGAGTAGTGTCATGGGAAAAGCGTAGAACATTCGCAACGTCCGATCTCAAGTCAAACATTACATCACTATCACATGCGTTATAACACGACGTTCTAGCATTTAGGTCACCACATAATAATATGGAGCAATCTTGATAATGTTCGGTGACAGAAGCAATACATCTTTCCCACAAAACGCAGTCTTCCTCGCCACACGTTAAGTCCGCTGTTCAATTCTGCTGACGCTACTTCCGCACAGCTACTCGTGAGTGGAAGTCTGTCCATCTCCGTCTTCGCGTCATCGAATTCTTCATCGCCGTCATCTGTCTCCTGAGGCTCCTCCGCCTGAGTGACGCTCGTCTGTGATGATCCTGTGACTACCCAGTCCAGTAGGGTGCGCTGGGCACACCCAAGAGTGACAGAGAGAGTGACAGAGTGACAGACAGAGTGACAGACAGACAGAACGACAGACAGACAGACAGACAGACAGACAGGCAGACTAGCAGGCAGACAGACAGACTGAGAAAGCGCGCGTGCACGCACGTACACACACACACACACACACGCACGCAGGCACAAACACACAAACACACACTTCCAGCAAAAGGCAGGGATAGTCCCACTCACACACACACAAACACACACGCATAATTACATGCGCGCGCGCACACACAAACACATGCATGAACACTCGCGCACGCGTGCACGCATGCACAGACACACATACACAAACAGGCAAACACACACGCGCGCGCGTGCGCGCGCGCGCACACACACACACACACACACAAGCACACAGGTACATACACACACATTCACACTAACGCACACACAGACACGAACACGCCCACGCGGGCGCGCGCAAAAATTGGCACCTACACTCACGTCCCCACCTACCCCACCTTACCAACACACACAAGCACACCCACACAGACAAACACCCACACACACACACACACACACACACACACACACACACACACACACACGCACGCACACATGCACACAAGCACACGCACGCTCACAGACATACAGAGAGATACAAATGCATAGAGCTATATGAAGTAAAATAACTAGAGTAGGAAAACGTTAGGATAAAAGTCACGTCTGAAGTTGCAGCCTTCCTTCAAGAAAGAATGCCCTTGTGAGTTTGGGGTAAGACTAGACACCCTGTGAGTTGGGGGTAAGAATTGACTTCCTGTGGGTTGGGGGTAAGAATAGACTTCCTGTGTGTTGGGGGTAAGAATAGACTTCCTGTAGGTTTGGGGTAAGAATAGACTCCCTGTGGGTTGGGGGTAAGAATAGACACCCCGTGGGTTTGCGGGTAAGAATAGACTCCCTGTGGGTGGGGGTAAGAATAAACCCATCGCATTTCCTTGTGCGATTTTTGAGAGGCCAATAAATACAGAAAGCGTGACTAACACTCTTATTCTAAACCGCTTCACTGATTTATCGTCATCGATGGTCTTACATAGCCTACATAGGCTAAAACTCCATAAATCGATCGATCCATCCATAAATCCGTCCATCCATCCATCTATCCGTCCATCCATCCAACCATCCGTCCATCCAAACTCGAAGGAGAAGAAAAAAGAAGACAGGAATGGTGAGGCAGAGCTAGATGTAAAAAACCCCATAGGACTACCCTCAGAGTGCACAGACTGTCATGCATCTAGCCTGAGTCATCAAACATTTTGTAGTCTAAAGTCCAAGATGAAATACTTTGTCAGCTGGTGAAGTGAATCTAAGGTTAGAATTCTTCCATGAAACGGAATAGAAAATGTGTTTTTCTCAAACGTTGGGAGCCCATTGTCACTACATGTCCATAGACGGAGCTTTTTCTGGAGTGAGCGATGAGGAGGGTGGGCTGTAAGTAAGGTGGGGGTGGGGGTTGGGTATAGAGGGGTTGGGGGTTGGGGATGGGGTGTGGATGGAGGGGTTGGGTGTTAAAGATGGGGTGTGGATGGAGGGGTTGGGTGTTGGGGATGGGGTGTGGATGGAGGGGTTGAGTGTTAAGGATGGGGTGTGGATGGAAAGGCTGGGTGGTAAGGATAGGGTGTGGATGGAGGGGTTAGGTGTTAAGGATTAGGTGTGGATGGAGGGGTTGGGAGTTGGGGATGGGGTGTGGATGGAGGGGTTGGGAGTTGGGGATGGGGTGTGGATGGAGGGGTCGGGAGTTGGGGATGGGGTGTGGATGGAGGGTTTTAGGGTTAAGGATGGGGTATGGATGGAGGGGTTGGGTGTTGGGGATGGGGTGTGGATGGAGGGGTTGGGAGTTGGGGATGGGGTGTGGATGGAGGGGTTGGGTGTTGGGGATGGGGTGTGGATGAAGGGCTTGGGTGTTGGGGATGGGGTGTGGATGGAGGGGTTGGGTATTGGGGATGGGGTGTGGATGGAGGGGTTGAGTGTTAAGGATGGGGTGTGGATGGAGGGGTTGGGAGTTGGGGATGGGATGTGGATGGAGGGGTTGGGAGTTGGGGATGGGGTGTGAATGGAGGGGTTGGGTGTTGGGGAGGAGGGTGTGTGCAGGGGTGGAGGTAAAGAGGCAGAGGGAACAGGAGAGGATGTGGATGGGGCCTGGCCTGACGTGTAGGAGGGCGTCGTTACTACGTAAATTTCTCCTGGTTATCTCCCTTGCCAGTCATGCAAACGGCAAAAACATTTCCGAAGCTGGTCCCAGCCGATGAGTGTCTTCCGTGTAAAGTCCGCAATGACGGGAAACACTTTCTCGAGACATTAAGAGCGATCATCCTTTGTCGCCTTATCTCTCTGTCTCACGCCCAAAGTATGGAGCTATCTTTCATTGCTGGAGGACTTTATTGGCCGAGTTCGAAGCTGACTGATGAAGAGTGAAGGC
>JAWQFJ010017477.1:37500-51525 GCA_034096865.1 Theodoxus fluviatilis
TGGAAAGAGAAAATTTTCTCGAAGGCGACATAGCCACCAGCCTTGGATGTTTGAAGATACAGCATAAGTAGGAAAGAAAACCAAATAAAACACCACTAATGAACTATCGGAGCTGTGGAGAAACATTTTCCCGATACTATGCTCAAATGGTCTGTCCAGGCTAAAACATCGTAATACCATGACGAAAATCTGTATGAATTATTGGATCAAATGACTAAAGTTGCAGAGCTGCAGTCTGGCAAGTCCTGACCTGTGTTTTATTGTAAAGAGTTCTACAGGACGTGCTGTCACTTGACAGGCTGTACTTGCTGTTGTTCCATGGACTGACTGTACAAGGACTACAGCAAGCACTGCGTACCAAGGGGCCCACCTCACTGCAGTGACTGCCTTTCTTTGCAGGAGTGGACGTTGTGGAGACCCTGGAGGACACAGCGCCATTCACCTTTTCCAACGCAAGCAACGTGTACCAGTACTCCCATCACCTGACCTGTAGTCAAAACCAGACTGTATTGGTATGGTCCATGTACAATGGGTACAAGGCAAGCGAGTGCCAGTGTGAGAAAGATCAGTCGTGTTGCCAGCATGCAGACACCGACTGCAGGCAGGAAATGTCTCCAGAAATCGTGCGGCAAGTCACCATGGAATGCTGGGATAAACACGAGTGTCGCCCCCTGGTGACAAAGTCCAAAGACACCTGCCAGAAGCGTGGGGTGGAGTTCCAGTGGCCCACGTATTCCAAGGCCTGGTACTCTTGCGTTCCTGGTGAGTGCTGTCTCGGTCTCACTGCCTCTCTCCACACTCTTGTTCTGCTCAACTGTTCCACGTCACAACACTGCGTGTACTCTTTGCCCTTAACCGAGTTGCAAAGTTGTGTAAGTGCGTGCATGTGCGCATGCATGCCAGCAAAAATGAGGTCGCCTGTGTGAGCTGTGTCTACGTAAATGTGTGAGGGCGTGTTTGCATGCATGCATGTGTGTGTGTGTGTGTGTGGGGGGGGGGGGTGCTCGCGCGTGCGTGCGTGTGTGCGCGTGTTCGTGTGTGTGCGCATGTGTGTTAGTGTGTGAGGGTGCGTGTGTGTGCATGTGAGTGCAGTGAGTAAGTGTGCACGTCTGCGAGTGCAAGTGCGTGAATGTGTGAGTGTGCGTGTTTGAATGTGAGCTCGACCTTATCGTGGCCTCGTTGGTTACCTGGTGCGCTGGTTACCGGAGAGTCATCAGCACGGTTGTCAGGAGCATTCTCTGGGGACGATTGTTGAGCACGCGTTTCAGATGGTGGTACACTCTTCACCACAACCTCATGTGTCGTTCCTGGACTCGTAGAACACACATGAAATTCAGGCGCTGTAAAGGACACACTTGCATGTCGGTCACTGACACACTGTATCTTCGAAAGTTCCATCTTTGGAGAGGTAGGGGTTGTCAGGTATCCAGGGGGAGACTGCACACTAAGCGATGACACGGAGAGGACCTCTGCAGCTTCTTTCCCTTGCAAACTTCCATCTCGTCTGCGACGGTATTCTTGGTGTCTCAGGAAATCTCTTGCTTTCTTTGACGGAGATTTCTTGATCTTGGCGCTGTAGTCACTGTGTGGGCGCGCGCTGCACCCCTGTCTTGCGGATGGACTCATCCATTGCAAGGTAATAGTTGTACTACCTAATTCTGTACCAATATGCCAATATATCAAATTATGCGTTCTCGAAAGTTCGCTCACCGCTTTCATGACGATGGTAGGCAGAATCTCATCAATCGTGGTGTTCCGGTACTCGGCCATTTCAACAGTACGGTTATCAAACGGGAGCTTAGACAAAATACAACCTGCCTCGGTGGCGACGTACTCAAGAGTGAGTGAGAGAGAGAGAGAGAGAGAGAGAGAGAGAGAGAGAGAGAGAGAGAGACTGAGACTGAGACTGAGACTGAGACTGAGACTGAGACTGAGACTGAGACAGAGACAGAGAGACACAGAGAGACAGAGAGACACAGAGACAGACAGAGAGAGACAGACAGAGAGAAAGAGAGAGAGAGAGAGACAGACAGAGAAGAAAGAGAAACTTGATATTTGAAACTTGAAAATTTTATTTACAAGGCCATCAGCCAATTGCAAACAATTATCAAAACAGTGATGAGAGTCAGATATTGACATAGATGTAGAACAATATAGCCTAATGCCTAACATGTATGACCGCTACTTTCTTCTAGTATACCCTTGTGCTTATCAAATGCATAATAAATATACCTAGCAAGAGATCTAGCTCGTCGGCATTATATTCATGCATCACGACTGAATACAACGGCAAGTTGTGTAGCTTAATAAACAGGTGTACTAAGTACTTTCTACGCAAGTTATTATATGCTGTACATTGGCTGAGGAAATGTTATTAATTCTCTGTGTCTTCACAACATTGACATTTCAGATCTTTGTCGTCAAGGTATCTCCTATTAACTTCCAGATCGCTGATACTAAATCTGAATCGCACCAGTACGTCACGGAATTTCTTCATGTTTATCCAGTTGAGGTAATCTTTCAATCCCAGATGTTCCTTGAAGGTTGAGTACCAACCAAATCTTTCGCTACCCGTGTTTACGCCATTCCATTTCTGTAAGTAGTAGTTCACCAATGCCCTGTTTAAAAGTACGCAAGAACTGTTTCTCATTTCATTGGTGACGACTCCACTAAGCCATACATATCCAAAACCATAGCTGAAGAGAATTTTTCACATGGTCAGATCAGTTTCGTATCTCTGGAAGAGAAGTTTTTGAAAGCATTGCGTATGCTTGCTTCGGAAGTCTGTCATCACTCATTTTGCACAGCTCTAACCAATACTTTAGCACCCGGATGCAACTGTCGATGAGTGGGAATCTTCCCAGATCTCCGTATATCCATATGATTGGGTGTTCTGGGGTCAAGTCCAAAAAATCATTTGCAGGCCCGGTGACGATTGCACATGTGCGTCAAAAAGCTTAGTGAAAACTCATGTGTCAGTAGACTGGACATTCCATAGAGCCTTCAGCACATACTTCCTTTTTTCTCTGACTGCGACATCGCTTTGGAGCCCCATCAAGGGACATTTTAATTGTAAATACATATCAAAGATATTTATACGGGTTAACCACGTCAAGTTTGACCCCATTGAGGAAACAATATTATCTGGTACCTAGGTGACTCCTTTCCTGAATACCATTACTTTTGTCTTACTCTTATTGACCTTTAGCCATAGGGCTTACGATATGTGAACAGGGTTGTTGATTTGACTTTGTAGGCCAACTGTTGAGGTTGATATCAGTACAAGATATCGGCAAATAGTAGTATGAATATTTCAATCATACATGGCATAAGATGTACACCGTGTCAACCTTTTTTTCTCCTAATAAAAGTTGCCTCAATTTACAGAGGAAAAATTTTAAGAAGACTAATGTCCCTTGCTTCAGTCCTACTGAAGAGTCGAAATTAGACACCACGTGATCCCAGCGAACGCATGATTGGATATTGCTGTACATGGCTTTTAACATAAGTGTGAATTTCGTTGAGAGGCCTGCTGTCTTGACGTTCTAAAGTTGGCTACGATCTACCGAGTGGAAGGCTTTGCTGTAATCAATAAAGACAACGTACAGTTTCCCCCGCCTTTACCCGTACACATGCTTTACTAGTATACAAATCCGACCTGCTCCACACGTGTTTTGCTCCCTATCACCATCCCTGTTCGTAATTGACTGGTCATGATTGCTGTAAAGATCTTACAGCACTCAATAACGATATACCTCTGTAGTTATTGGTGTCCATGATGTCTCCTTCCTTATGCATTGGCACTATAACTGAACACGCCCAGGACTAGGGAAATCATGAGCATCGTATAACGCGTTGAACAGTTTGGTAAGGAGAGAAATCGTTTTCTCTCCTGCTGCTTGGAAGCAGCCTCCGGGTTTGCCTCAAGGCCTGGGGCTTTGGTTGGTCTAATTTTTCTGAAACCATGTCTGACCTCGTCAGAGAATTTGGGCATCAAGTACATCATGATATACGACACCTTCATCTTGGAAGGTAGTGATATGAAAGTTTCCACCACCTAAGAACAGGTTTTCAAAAGGTCATTTCCATGTTTCTGCACAAACGAGATAAAAAAATTTCTATAGAAAATTCTATAGACTTTTGGTTATAGAATTCTATAGACATCTATAGAGTTCTATATCATCTCTAGAATTCTATAGAAATTTCTATTGAATTCTATAGCATTCTTATAGAATTCTATAGAATTCTATAACCAAAAGTCTATAGAATTTTATATTGAATTTTTTTAATCTGGTAAATGTCGGGTTGAGGAGCCGACTGCCTTGTAGACCTTGATTATGGTCCAAAATGAATGAGAATCTTTCAGCTTTTCATAAGTGTATTTCAAGCTTCGACATAGTAACTCTTTCTTTCCACAAATGTATGTAAGACGTCGAGAAGATAAATATTTTTCTTTCTCTGTTGCTGACTTGACACGTCTATATTGCCTCAGAGCCTTCTGGGTTACTCGCTTCTGCCTGCCACATTCTTGGTCAAACCTAGCTGCTCGCCGTTTGGTGTGAACCTTGCACCCAGTTTTGACTTCTGTTTGCATGCTTTCTGCACACCATGTCAAAGCTTGCGTGAATTTTGTATGTGTCTATAATCTGTAGCGCGCCCAAGAGTTGTTCATCAAATTCTCCTGATTTGATCCTGTTTTGAAGAAACCCCTATTTACTAGGGTTCCAGACCAACTTAGAGTATGATTTTGACATCAGATAATTATTCAAATGATTATTCAGATAGCTTTGGGCTAAATTGAAGTTCTAACGGCATGATCGGATTCAATGCGAGCAGCAACATTAACAACAATTGGATATGGGAGAAGGTTTGCAACCACCAAGCCATATTCGATTACACTGTTCCCAAGTGAAGATATATACGTATATCTCCCCGAAGTATCTCCCTCGGTGCTTTCATTTAGCACCACAATATGGTGCACTTGACCCATGCTTCTTAATATTTCCCCAAAGCCATTGATTTTGTCGTCCTGCGACCTCCTGTCCCTGAAGGAAGGCAGGGACGAGACCGGCATGCCAGATCACAACCAATGTCTTCCGCTTCCTCACCTGCTTCTCAATGGGTATTCTAATCCGCTATTCCAGCATCCAGGTCACCGCAAATGAAAATGATTGATTGTGGATTCTTTCCTGGAATTTCATTCTTAAGTCTTCAATTAACAGGATGTTACAAGGTATTTCTCTGTTGGTATTATAAAGGGAATCTACAGGTGGAATTTATGCACAAAGAAATATTGTATTGTTCAATAGAGTGTGACGGATCCTGAAGGCTAGTATGTTGTCGTAGTTTGTCTCTAGTTTTGTTACTGAAGCTACTAGACATCTTTTTATCCCTGCAGGTTTACTGGAGGTCCTACGGACTTTATCTTTGTGTGTGTGTGTGTGTGTGTGTGTGTGTGTGTGTGTGTGTGTGTGTGTGTGTGTGTGTGTGTGTGTGTGTGTGTGTGTGTGTGTGTGTGTGTGTGTGTGTGTGTCTGTCTGTCTGTCCCGACTTAACGGCTGATATCTCAAAAACTACTAGACGGATTTCCTTGACATTTTGCACACTTACTGGAAATTAGGTCCGATTGAATGTATCAAAATTTCAGATTCGAGGTTCGAAAAGAAAGTGATTTTTAAGGTCGTAAACTCGAAAACACCCCCCTAAAATGCCAATTGACGGAATGGCGAAATGCAAAATGTGTGACGTGATCAATAACGTGCCGTAATTTTATCTGTATGTCTGTCTGTCAGTCCCGACTAAACGACTGACATATCAAAAACCTCTGGACGGATTTCCTTGACATTTTGCACACTTACTGGAAGTGAGGTCCGATTGAATGTCTAAAATTTTCAGAATCGAGGTTTGAAAATAAAGTGATTTATTTAGGTCGTAAACTCGAAACCTCCCCCCCCTAAAATGTCAGTTGACGGTATGGCGAAATGCGTGGCCTAATGGCAGTGAATCGATAATAAACTTGGCAGAAATACACCTTGAGTATCCTAAAATGTACAAGACCACTCAAATTTCATGGACTATCATCCATTTTTCTACAATTTACAGTGCAAAATACGAACCAAGGGGGTTTACGGAAAAGAACATTATAAATGCTTTACAAATACTCAGCCATATCAGTTCTTCAATGGCACATCTGGTAGAGCGTTGGACTCTTGGTCATGCGTGACCAGGTTCGATTCTGCGATGAAACTTGTTTTTTCTCTCTTTTTTCGAGAGGTTGTGGATTCGAACCCGACCTGGTTTTTTGTGTTTTTGTGTGTGTGTGTGTGTTTTTCCCCCTCTTTTCTCGAGAGGTTGCGGGTTCGAACCCGATATTTCTTTTTTTTAATAATGCCAAAACCTGGAGGTTCAGCGCCAGCGGTTTTTGTGAGAACACTCACTCCCCCTGACCTACCTTGCGCATTTTGTTTGATTCATGAGGAATGTAGCTCTATGTATTCATTGGAAATGTACCAAAATAATATTCTACAGATGTAAAGGTCTCCAGGAGACAACACGCATTAAATCGATCAAGATATTTCAGAAAACCAGGCTCTGACAATTTTGTTGATAAGCCCCCCACATTCCAGCACAAGGGACAGACCGTCTTTGTACCCGCCTGTTGCTTGCACGACCATGCGTCACCTGGCGCAATGGGCTGGGGCCACAGCGTCAGGGCCGTTGAACATCTTGTTCTGCTTTTCGTGGGATGGCTGAATGGTGAAGTCTGCCATGCCACGCTGACGTCGGGTCAGCCCGACCCATCTCACTTGGTCGATCATGGCTACCTGTCGTCCCTACATCTCCGGCACCCTTGGACACGATGTTGTCGATTGAGGTCGGTGGCCGGTGGTGCTGGCCTGTTAACCAGTCAAGCATGGATTGCTGCGTCTTCTTCTGGGAAGTGGTGTCTTTCTTTGATGTTACCATTTCCGTCTCAGCTTCGGTGGAAGCACCAGTCAAAGTCTCTTCAGGAGAAGGCTCTGCGTCTTCATCAGCTCAGGTGGAACCGGCGACAGTGCCTTGTTGAGAGTAAAGGAGCAATTTTCAGCTGAGGGCATCGTCTACTAGAATACAGCTCTGCACCGTCGTCACATATTGTAGCTCTTGTCGGGGGAGACCTTGGCCGCGAGAAAACTATCATCTTCACTTTTCTCCATTCCTCACCTCCAGCGTCTTAAGTGTCGAGAAGCGCCGCTGGGTTGGTTCGTTTCCCGCCCTTCGTTCCACTAGCGCCCTTCGTTTCCTCGAAGGACGGGCTGATTGTCTGGATGCTGCCAACGAGAGGGCGCCTGTTTGTGTTGCGTTCAGCCCCTGCAGAGGCAAACTGCCGGTGCAGCCCTCTCGATTCAGGGTCTGGATGGACCCATGATCCTGCCTGAGGATGGCCGGGTACCTGTTGTGCACACGACCCGTCATTGAAACCTTCGTGACGCCCTGGCAGGACATGGCTGCCGGCACGGATACGAGATTCCCTTGCCAACTGTTGGTCAGCTGGATGTTCCCTCTTTCGTCTCCGTCTGCCACGATTCCTGCTTGGCTGATGTCTTTCAGAGCGTTCAGAGTCTTGCCTCCTGTCTTGAAAGCAAAGCTTGTTTCCCTTGTAGTACGGTTCATGGCCCTCTTCACGGAGAACGTCAAGTATTCTCAATTGCCTACTTGTCAGTCCGCTTGAGATGTCTTTTAGGGCGTTCAGAGTCTTGCCTCCTGTCTTGAAAGCAAAGCTTTTCCCCCTTGTAGTACGGGTCATGGCCCTCTTCACGGAGATCGTCAAGTATTCTCATTTGCCTACTTGTCAGTTCGCTTGAGATTCTTAGACCTCTGCTTCTGAGAACATCGTGGGCCAATCTGAGTAATGTTAAACTGTCCAGAAATGTGAACATCTCGACAATAACAGGGCGTGGACTGTTCCTGAAGCCTCCTCTTCGTGAACCCAGCCTTTGTACCCTAACAATGTCTTTTTCTGTCAGGTTCATCCAAGGTAACACTTCTCGGAAGGAGTAAAGCACAGAATGTAGGCAAGCCCAATAAGCCTCGTGCTCCTGTTCAAACAAACCATAGAGTTAGATTTTGTTTCTCTTCGCAATTCCTTCAGTTTTGTCAGGTTGCTTTTCTTGTCTCCTGGCTTTGTTCTCAACGTCAAAGAACAGGCGGTTGACATTGTCATTCAGTCCGTTAATGTCACTGCCGAGGGACTTGTCACGTTCCATGTCCTTCTCATGTTCATGTTCGCACAAACCTATGATCTCAGCCACCACGTCATGCTGTTTTTTCAGCTCATCCTCGAGTTGCTCCAACTTTGTTTCCATCTTGGCCTCAGGTTCGCGGAACTCTTGTTCCCACGTGACTGGCGTTGTATCCTTTCCTGTGTGCTCTTCCTTTCCATCTTCGGGGAATAAAGCGGCAAAACCTTCATCTGTCTGCACAAACGCAACTACACACCCACACCCACCCACCCACCCCCACACAGGCAGATACACCCCCACACCCACACCCCCACACACAGACAGATACACCCTTACACCCACATCCCCACACACAGGCAGATACACCCCCACACCCACACCCCCACACACAGGCAGATACACCCCCACACCCACACCCCCACACACAGACAGATACACCCCCACACCCACACCCCCACACACAGGCAGATACACCCCCACCACCCCCACACACAGGCAGATACAGCCCCAAACCCACACACCCACACACAGGCAAATACACCCCCACACACACACCCACACCCACACACACAGACAGATACACCTACACACCCACTTCCCTACACACACAGGCAGATACACCCCCACACAGAGACAGATACACCCCCACACCCACACCCCCACACACAGACAGATACACCTCCACACCCACACCCACACCCACACACATAGACAGATACACCCCCACCCCCACACCCACACACACAGACAGATACACCCTCACACCCACACCCACACACACAGACATATACACCCACACCCCCACACCCCCACACACAGACATATACACCCACACCCACACCCACACACACAGACAGATGCACCCATACACTCACACCCTCAGACACAGACAGATGCACCCACACACCCACACCCCCACACACAGACAGATGCATCCACACCCACACCCACACACAGACAGATGCACCCATACACCCACACCCTCACATACAGGCAGATGCACCCACACCCCCACACACAGACAGATACACCCACACCCCCACACCCCCACACACAGACAGATACACCCACACACCCACACACACACACACACGACAGATACACCCACACATCCAACACACACACACAGTCAGATACACCCACACACCCACACACAGACAGATACACCCACACACCCACATACCCAATGACAGATACACCCACACACCCACACACTCACAAAAAGACAGATACACCCCACACACCCACACACCCACACTCAGACAGATACATCCACACACCCACACACAGACAGATAAACCCACATCCCCACACACCCACACACAGACAGATACACCCACACACCCACACACACACACACACAGATACACCACACACCCACACACCCACACACAGACATATACAATCACACACCCACACACAGACAGATACACCCACACACCTACACACCCACACACAGACAGATACACCACCACACCCACACTCCCACACACAGACATATACACCTACACACCCACACACCCACACACAGACAGATACACCCACACACCCACACCACCACACACAGACAGATACACCCACACACTCACACCCCCACACACAGAGAGATACACCCCCACACACACACACACACACACGCACACACACACGCACACACACACGCACACACACACGCACACACTCACGCACTAATACACTCAAACACACACACAAACACACACCCATACAAACAACCAAACAAACAAACAAACACACACACACACACACACACACACACACACGCACACGCACACGTACATACGCGCGCACACACACACACACACTCTCATGCATGCACACACTCACGCAAACAAACACACGCACACATACATGTACAAACACACACGCACACACACATATACACACGCACACACATACACACGCACACACACACACACACACACACACACACACACAAACACACATACACTCACGCACACAACACACACCCATACAAACACACACACAAACACACTCACCCGCGCGCGCGCGCCATAGTTTCATAGAGAAATTCTGTGGAGGGAATCTCTTCTGATGAGCAGTCTTAAATTTAATGTTTTCTTTTAGAGTTTATGCTCATTTCGAAATAATTACTTATTAACAGTTAGGGAGTTCTATAGACGGATACAAACTCAGAAAGGGTGCGTGCATGCGTGTAGGATCGGTAGAATGAGTGTGTGCGTGCGCATATGTACATAAAGATGCATGCACATATTTCCCCAAAAGTCACATGCTCTGTTGCAACCTATACACCTTACTTATGCATTAATGGTATTCAGCACAACTTTCGAAGATAGCGTTCATATGATGATGCGCAAGTGAATTTTAAATGAACGTGGAAAGAGAAAATTTTCTCGAAGGCGACATAGCCACCAGCCTTGGATGTTTGAAGATACAGCATAAGTAGGAAAGAAAACCAAATAAAACACCACTAATGAACTATCGGAGCTGTGGATAAACATTTTCCCGATACTATGCTCAAATGGTCTGTCCAGGCTAAAACATCGTAATACCATGACGAAAATCCGTATGAATTATTGGATCAAATGACTAAAGTTGCAGAGCTGCAGTCTGGCAAGTCCTGACCACTGTGTTTTATTGTAAAGAGTTCTACAGGACGTGCTGTCACTTGACAGGCTGTACTTGCTGTTGTTCCATGGACTGACTGTACAAGGACTACAGCAAGCACTGCGTACCAAGGGGCCCACCTCACTGCAGTGACTGCCTTTCTTTGCAGGAGTGGACGTTGTGGAGACCCTGGAGGACACAGCGCCATTCACCTTTTCCAACGCAAGCAACGTGTACCAGTACTCCCATCACCTGACCTGTAGTCAAAACCAGACTGTATTGATATGGTCCATGTACAATGGGTACAAGGCAAGCGAGTGCCAGTGTGAGAAAGATCAGTCGTGTTGCCAGCATGCAGACACCGACTGCAGGCGGGAAATGTCTCCAGAAATCTTGCAGCAAGTCACCATGGAATGCTGGGATAAACACGATTGTCGCTCCCTGGTGACAAAGTCCAAAGACAGCTGTCAGGAGGATGGGGTGGAGTTCCAGTGGCCCACGTATTCCAAGGCCCGGTACTGGTGCGTTCCTGGTGAGTGCTGTCTCGTCTCACTGCCTCTCTCCACACTCTTGTTCTGCTCAACTGTTCCACGTCACAACACTGCGTGTACTCTTTGCCCTTAACCGAGTTGCAAAGTTGTGTAAGTGCGTGCATGTGCGCATGCATGCCAGCAAAAATGAGGTCGCCTGTGTGAGCTGTGTCTACGTAAATGTGTGAGGGCGTGTTTGCATGCATGCATGTGTGTGTGTGTGTGTGTGGGGGGGGGGGTGCTCGCGCGTGCGTGCGTGTGTGCGCGTGTTCGTGTGTAGGCATGTTTGTGTGTGTGCGCATGTGTGTTAGTGTGTGAGGGTGCGTGTGTGTGCATGTGAGTGCAGTGAGTAAGTGTGCACGCCTGCGAGTGCAAGTGCGTGAATGTGTGAGTGTGCGTGTTTGAATGTGAGCTCGACCTTATCGTGGCCTCGTTGGTTACCTGGTGCGCTGGTTACCGGAGAGTCATCAGCACGGTTGTCAGGAGCATTCTCTGGGGACGATTGTTGAGCACGCGTTTCAGATGGTGGTACACTCTTCACCACAACCTCATGTGTCGTTCCTGGACTCGTAGAACACACATGAAATTCAGGCGCTGTAAAGGACACACTTGCATGTCGGTCACTGACACACTGTATCTTCGAAAGTTCCATCTTTGGAGAGGTAGGGGTTGTCAGGTATCCAGGGGGAGACTACACACCAAGCGATGACACGGAGAGGACCTCTGCAGCTTCTTTCCCTTGCAAACTTCTGTTCAGGATAGACAAGTGGACAAACTGACGACTTTCACACATTAGGACATACCACTGTAGATTCCCATTTCAACATTTATTCTTCTGATAAATGCAGGTCACGTCCATGTTACAACATGCTGAGTCAAAGACTGAAATGACGTAATTAGGAGGGACAATGAGGAACAGTCAAGAAGGGGTTGTCTCTCTTAGATTACATTCCCAAACATCTCCCTTTTGTGTTGCATTCTTTCACACAAATCCTTTTTTGCACAAGACCACAGCACACTTGATTCGAGAGAGAAAATGGGCATCTTTATTAAGAAAGCTTAGTAACCAAAGATTAACACACATCCATTATTCCTTCTTAATAAAGAGCCAGTGACACCATATATTATACATACGACAGTATAATAATCATAGCAGCATGCCTCAGAACCTCAAAAATATTATTGCTTATATAACACGGCTGAGGTTGTGCAAACAAATGTACACATCACTCACATTGCAAATTTTCCTCTTCAGAAACAGAATTCTACATTCATACAATTAATCAAAACCATGACCCTGGTTATGTCCCTTGTTCTGATCTCAGTGTTATTTGTTCTAGTAGTTTTACCTCTCACCCATGTACAAAATTATTTACAATCACATCATAACATGTAACTAATCTTCTTGACCCCTGTTTTGTGTGAGGGCTGACCGCCTAAATAATATGAAGGAAGGACCTGCGGTAAAAAAACCCCATGGGAAAAAGCATGGCTCCTACCCTTCCAGAGTCACTAGGGACGCGATCAATTGAGTAACCAGTCAGTACATGGAAAGCGATATAGGTGACTGTTTAGTAAAACAACAAGGTTGGTGGCAGCTAGGGGAGGAGGGTGGGGAAAATTTTTGAGTTGATGCCAGTTCTCCCTGGGACAATTCAGGAATGACCCGATTCCTGCGCGTGCGTTCACGCACTGGGGCTGGCAATTGTCAGACCCCCCTCCAGAAGCTGAGCGCGGTCAGCGCACTGACCGGAAGTTAGAAGCAGACAACATGAGAAACCATCTGCTAATGGCATCCAACAACCGTGCTCTGTGGCCCCGTGCAAAAAATTGTGTTTGTGTTGCATTCTTTCACACAAATCCTTTTTTGCACAAGACCACAGCACACTTGATTCGAGAGAGAAAATGGGCATCTTTATTAAGAAAGCTTAGTAACCAAAGATTAACACACATCCATTATTCTTTCTTAATAAAGAGCCAGTGACACCATATATTATACATACGACAGTATAATAATCATAGCAGCATGCCTCAGAACCTCAAAAATATTATTGCTTATATAACACGGCTGAGGTTGTGCAAACAAATGTACACATCACTCACATTGCAAATTTTCCTCTTCAGAAACAGAATTCTACATTCATACAATTAATCAAAACCATGACCCTGGTTATGTCCCTTGTTCTGATCTCAGTGTTATTTGTTCTAGTAGTTTTACCTCTCACCCATGTACAAAATTATTTACAATCACATCATAACATGTAACTAATCTTCTTGACCCCTGTTTTGTGTGAGGGCTGACCGCCACAGCTATAAGGAGTTGCAGACGACTTATAGCAGCCCCCACACAACCCCGAGAATTAAACTAGAGAGATAGACCACTTGACGCACGAAAAACAGACACAATACCCGGTAGGTATGTGCAACCACCGTGCCATCTGCAGAAAACGTGTAACGTTCGTATTAGAGTAGATTCTGTGACTAACAGTGGAGAGATTGAGTGTGCATGTATTGCGTGTTTGGCCGAGTGGAAAGTAATGAACAACTTAACAAGGCCCAATGTTATATCTGCGAGACTGAGATTGTGCTTGGATACTGCCAAGTCCCCTACTCTCACAATTCATGGAAGGCTCATAAAAACATAGCCATGAAAAGAGTTTGTAGGA
>JAWQFJ010017479.1:0-5000 GCA_034096865.1 Theodoxus fluviatilis
GTAAGTGGAGCAAACAAAACCTTCAAAGCACCTATTCTGCAATGATATGGCTCAATAAAAACAACTGCGGTGTTTGCAATGATAGTTTCTGCCATGTTTTGGGTCCATTGTTGACTTAGAGCTAGGTTTTATAGTCTTTCGGCCATCGTGTGCCACATATTAAGCGACGGACTCCACTAATGCAAAATTGTGTACGTCTTCCCGGCCATCCGTTCAGAGTAGACGAAGAGTTATTGACACCAGCAAGTTGAGAACTCAATAAAGATTCTAAATCTGTCTAAACAGGTAAACCACCTCAATATATTTTTAATATATTTTACACTGTCATAAAGAAAGTTGAATAAACGTTTTACCTCCATGCGCCACTCCAGGATACGACCCGTCGAGATGGCGGGGCACTCTGAAAGAGAGTAAAGTGTAAACATTCTGTCTCGTCTATCCGCTTGATGCAGAAGAACAACTGATATCAATATAACTCAGTGTGTTCGGAGCTGAATAGAGAGATTGATTCTAAATGCGTAACAAGAAGGGCAAAGCCCATACGACTCACATGCTTGACCTTAACCTTTACATGACCTTGACCTTCAGGTGACCTTCAAGATCAAGGTCAAACAACTACACCTAGCAATGATATCATACACAAAGAACTGCTTTACACATTTTTCCTACCAAAATACACGTGATCTCGACCCAAGGTCAAGGTCATACCAGGTCATGCAACACAAAGCTGTTAATTCAAGACATAGGAAGCACAATGGTGCTTATTGGTACTTTCTACCATGAGATATGGTCACTTTTAGTGGTTCACTACCCCATTTTGGTCACATTTCATAAGGGTCAAAGTACCTTGACCTTGATGATATGTGACCAAATGTGTCGCAGAATGAAAGTATAACATGTGCCCCACATAATTAATAATTTTGAAACAGTTATCTTCCATAGTTCAGGGTCAAGGTCACTTCAAAGTATGTATACAATGCAACTTTGAAGAGCTCCTGTGACCTTGACCTTGAGTCAAGGTCAAGGTCCAATCTCAAAAACGTCAGAGAAAGTTAGGAAAATGTGAAAAATGGCTGTTTTTCAGACAACATTTACGGCCCCTGTGACCTTGACCTTGAAGCAAGGTCAAGTCACTGTGTATGTTTTTGAGGCCTTGTCATCATACACCGTCATGCCACATTTGGTATTGAAGCAAGGTCAAGTCACTGTGTATGTTTTTGAGGCCTTGTCATCATACACCATCATGCCACATTTGGTATTGATAGACTTAATAGTCTCCGAGAAAAATCCAACGTTAAAGTTTTCGGACGCCCGGACGCCCGGACGGACGAAACGGGTGAGTACATAGACTCACTTTTGCTTCGCATGTGAGTCAAAAATGAAAACGTTTCACACAAATCCTCGCATTATCGGAGAGTCGAAACAACGCACGTTGTCTCACGTGCCACTACTTCACCGACGAGGACGACCCGCTGACAGAATTGATGACAAACTCTGCGAAGTCGAAAGGTAGTAAACTTTAAACATACCATTCCCTCTCTACGCTCAATGAAAAAAAATGATACATTGATATCAGCATGTTAGGAATCGAACACAGCTTTTAAATCTGCAGACTGTACAAGGTGAATTCTTTATATATATTTCCTCTCTTCATCAGAGATAGTGGAATCTATGCTTTCGTGCCATAGTCAAATGATGAAGAACTGGGACTCGGTGAAGAGTAGCACACTTTAATAACGCAGTCCCGTATCTTCGTTCAACATAAAATATAATAATTGATAGCAGCATGCTCAGCATTGAACACAGATAAAAAAATCTGAGCGTACGACGTGAATAAGTTTCATATAATTCCTAGCATTATCAAAGAAAGTTGAATCGCTGTTCTCTTACCTCGATATCTTTTGACGAGAGGAATGGAAATACATGTTTTTCTTGCCGTTGAAATGAGGATGTATTCCTCTGCCGATCCTGCAACTCTCAGCGTTATTTCAAAAGCTTCTACATGGGAATAGCGATTTGACGTTGACTACTGTTTTCAAAACTTGCCATCGAACTGGTTCCACATTTTGCACGACGCGAACGTGAGTAAAAATTCGCACTAAATCACGATTTTCATTATTTAAATGAAAGACAACAATCAGAAAAGCAGAAATATAACATTCCTTTTCCATTTCTCGTGAAGTGGATGTAGTTTTTGAATCACAAAGATTAGAATTGTTTTGTACGTACTTTGATTGAGGTGAACCTAGAATATTTTTTATTTTCCTCCGCTGCTGGAGCGCAAATTAGACTTGCTACAAGTCTAGCACAAGTCATGACTCGTCCATCTATTCATGATCATCCCAAGTCCTGTGGCGATGGAGGGGTAGCGAAACAGTAAATGCAGAAAAGCGCTTCAAGGACTGCCTGAGAAGGTTTCTGAGAGTCCTACAGATGAACGTGGACGCCTGGGATTCACTGGCATAAGATCACCCCTCCTGGCGAGGCAGGGTGACCGCAGGCCCGCGGGTAACAGAGGAAAGGAGAATTGCAGCAGCAGAAAGAAGAGAACAGCGAGGAAGGCCAGAGCTGTCAGCACCCTTATTGCCCCATCCCCCCATATGCCCAGCATGTGGGGGTGGGTGGGGGTGTCTTTCGGGTCCGGACAGACTTTATTAGCCACCTGACCCATCATACCTCAATCGTCGAAAAAAGAAAGAGGATGAATTCATGGTAATCTGTTTTTAAATGCGTGCTCACCTTGGAAAAAAACGTCTCGTCACGAAAGAAGCGCATGAGGATGTTGGGCAGAAGTGCTACAAAGCTGACGATCAGAAGGGCAAACCAAGTACCCGGCGTGGACATCAGGTTGAAGAAGGCCCAGTAAGCCCGTATCTGCACTCTGCACGACATAAAGCGCGATGAGTCAAACACTATAATGAACTAACAAACGTACAAGAAAGCAACCAAGCAACCAAGCAAGCAAGAAACCAACCAACCCACCCACCCACCAATCCACCAACCCAACCAGCCCATCCCAACCCAAACCAAATCAACAAACTCAACATAACCCAACCCAACCCTACCCAACCCAACCCAACCCAACCCAATACCCACCAACCCAACCAACCAACCAACCAACCAACCAACCAACCAACCAACCAACCAACCAACCAACCAAGACCCGCCTCTGTTGAGAATGCTTGGTATTGCCAGAGACAACTGTCTGTACTTGCACCATTTCGAAGTATGAAAATATCTATATAAACCTTGGATGGAATAAGAGGCTGTGTGCACGTACGAGTATCTACAGTATGATATGTGTACAAAACTTCAGCGCCGAAACTCTGCTCTGTAATAATAAACAAGAAGGGCAAAGCCCATACGACTCACATGCTTGACCTTGACCTTTATATGACCTTGACCTTCAGGTGAACTTCAAGGTCAAGGTCAAACAACTAAACCTACCAATAACATCATACACTAAGAAATGCTTTACACATTTTTCCTACCAAAATACATGTGACCTTGACCCAAGGTCAAGGTCATCCAAGGTCATGCAACACAAAGCTGTTAATTCAAGACATAGGAAGCACAATGGTGCTTATTGGCACTTTCTACCATGAGATATAGTCACTTTTAGTGGTTCACTACCCCATTTTGGTCACATTTCATAAGGGTCAAAGTGCCTTGACCTTGATGATTTGTGACCAAATGTGTCTCATGATAAAAGTATAACATGTGCCTCACATAATTATTAAGTTTGAAACAGTTATCGTCCATAGTTCAGGGTCAAGGTTACTTCAAAATATGTATACAATGCAACTTTGAAGAGCTCCCTTGACCTTGAAGCAAGGTCAACCAAACTGGTATCAAAAGATAGGGCTTGCTTTGACTTATATACCTCTTGTTGCTAAGGTTGCCATTCTTAATAACGTGGGAGAAAATTGGGAAAATGTGAAAAATGACTGTTTTTGAGGCCACATTTATGGCTCCTGTGACCTTGACCTTGAAGCAAGGTCAAGTCACTATGTACGTTTTTTGAGGCCTTTTCATCATACACCATCATGCCACATTTGGTGTTCATAGACTTAATAGTCTCCGAGAAAAATCCAACGTTTAATTTTTTTACGCCCGGATGGACGGACGACACGGCTGAGTACATAGACTCACTTTTGCTTCGCATGTGAGTCAATAATAATAGATCACTTTTATACCGCGCAATACTCCCACACAGTGAGACTCAAAGCGCCCCCAAAAAATAGAAATAAAAAAAGAAGACAATAAGAATGTAAATGAAAGTAATATACATCAAGGTAAGAGAAACAAAGATGTGCATCCGATACGTGAAGCGTGCAGTTTGAGCACTCGTCTATGAGTGGAAAATCGCAACTTAAACAAGAAGGGCATAGCCCATACGACTCACATGCTTGAACATGACCTTTATATGATCTTGACCTTCAGGTGACCTTCAAGGTCAAGGTCAAACAACTAAACCTACCAATAACATCATACCCTAAGAAATGCTTTACACACTTTTCCTACCAAAATACATGTGACCTTGACCCAAGGTCAAAGTCATCCAAGGTCATGCAACACAAAGCTGCTAATGCAAGACAATGGTGCTTATTGGCACTTTCTACTATGAGATATGATCCCTTTTAGTGGTTCACTTACCCATTTTGGTCACATTTCATAAGGGTCAAAGTGACCTTGACCTTGATGATATGTGACCAAATGTGTCTCATAATGAAAGTATAACATGTGCCCCACATAATTATTAAGTTTGAAACAGTTATTTTACATAGTTCAGGGTCAAGGTCACTTCAAAATATGTATACAATCCAACTTTGAAGAGCTTCTGTGACCTTGACCTTGAAGCAAGGTCAATCAAACTGGTATAAAAAATAGGGCTTATTTTGCCCTATATACCATGTATAGGTCAGATATCCAATCTAAAAAAATTTAGAGAAAATTGAGAAAATGTGAAAAATGACTGTTTTTAGACAACATTTATGGCC
>JAWQFJ010017479.1:10000-31935 GCA_034096865.1 Theodoxus fluviatilis
CAGTACTTGCATCACTTTCTTAAAGCTGTTATCAAATGTTGTAAAGATAGAGTGCTAGTTTTTTATATTGCGATTTTCACCTGTTGATGGGTGGTCTAACAGCACACGTTTAACCCCCTAATTATTCGGATGCTCTCATCACCACTCCAATACCATATCAACTTCCTGTGGAGCGCACAACTAGACTGCGGTGAACGCGAAGATGAATTTTCATAGTTTTATTTGTTGTTTATCCCTCTCGGGTCCCCGATTTCCTTCCTCTGTGGGATGAGGCATTTTGAGTTAAGCAACTTGTTTAAAGATGCAACTCTGGGATCCGCTCAACTGTGAACGTCGCACTCACTGGCCGCAATGGACTGCAGATCAAGGGAGGTAAACACCCAATCATGGGGCTCGATTGCAGACAAAACATTGAGGACTTTCATATGCGATACTCCCCACCGCAGTGTCTGATACCCGATTTTACTCCTGGGAAGAGAGAGTCATTGCAGTTGATGCATCTCGCCCACGCTTGCAGCTTTGGGATCCACGCACCACTGACTACTGCACTTGCAAGACGCATACGACCATTCTGTGAACCCGAGTCAGTAGGGACTCTGGCACAGTTCGCATTGAATGCGTAATAGACTTGACCCTTCGCATTACAGCACTGCGCCAAAAACAGTTCGTTCCGATACTATTTTACCTCCACTTTTTACATAAATCATTCAGATATCGAAATTTGTTTCCATTTCAACACAAACATTTTATTTTTTGTATGTATGTACGTATGTATGTATGTACGTATGTATGTATGTATGTATGTATGTATGTATGTATGTATGTATGTATGTATGTATGTATGTATGTATGTATGTATGTATGTATGTATGTATGTATGTATGTATGTATGTATGTATGTATGTATGTATGTATGTATGTATGTATGTATGTATTTCAAAGGAAAGATGCCAACGGCTTGCCGTTTAAACTGAAGACTCTGAAGTATATGTGGCGAATATTATGCAAATTTCCTATTGAAAACAAGATCTGTAGTAGGCAATTAGAGATGAAGAGTGATGCACTTGATAGAATTGAAAACGCCATTATGTTTATTGACAAGACGATCTTCCCGTCCCTCCGAAAACATCACACCAAAACGGCCGGCCTATCCGCGCACGAGCCGCGACGTGTCGAGCGAGATGAGCTCACTCGGCTGTGGCACAGCAATCAAAGGCGTGCTATTGACATCATAAAGAACGACAGCTGTGTGGAAGCTCGTGCCGCATGCACCATCTCTACTGACACACTGACTGCCTTTTTCCAGGAAAAAAATGAAAAAACTTTGCAGAACCCACTGTCTCAATACCCTTGGCCGGCATCAGCCAACCTCCCAAGCCCCCAAACAGAAGCCAAGGTCACTCCCTTTCAGTGTTCTGAGGTCGAAAAAGTTGTTAGAGAGTTGAGGAACAACACTGCTCCAGGGTATGATGGTGTGAAATACAGCACTCTGAAAAGGAACATCTTAAAACTCTCAGAAACCCTCACGACCATTTTCAATGTTTGCTGGCGGAATAACAGAATTCCAAACGATTGGAAGCACGCCGTTGTAAACTTGTTACCCAAAAAAGGAGGTAACCCTGAACAACCCGGTGATTGGAGGCCAATATCACTACTCACCTCCTTCTACAAAATTTTTATGAAACTCATCCAAGGTAGAATGTTACCATGGATAGTGTCTACAAGCCGGCTGTCACAAAACCAAAAAGGTTCACTACCTAGGAATGGGCTGCAAGAGCACGTGTTCACCCTCAAGACAATTATGGAAAATGTCAAACACCTGTCAACACAATTCTTCGCTGTCTTTGTAGACATTAAAGACGCATATGGCAGTATTGATCACACAGTCATGTTGGAGGCAATGGAGAGGGCAAGTTATCCACAGAAGGTCATTGAAATCACCAAAGACATCTACACCAACTCGACCTTTGCGGTCCTGACAAAAGGCAGCATCACACGGAAGATAACACGGCTCCGAGGCATCATCCAAGGATGTCCTTGGTCCGCCATAGCCTTCGTCCAAGCCCTAGACCCTTGGATTCGCTGGATGGAACAGTCAAGTAATGGACAGCCCCAATCACCACCCTGTCAAGCTTACATGGACGACATATGCTTCACAGGCTTTGGTGTGGAGCCTATTCAGACCATGACTCAGAGGACAGAAGAGTTCCTAAATTTTACTGGCATGGAAGTAAAACACGCAAAATGCGCAATCATCCATGGCCATAGAACAGGCAATAACTGGGCCAAAAGAGACAAGACTCATGACGTAGAGCTCAAGATTCAAGGGGAGCAACTGCCAAAACTGGGGAAAAACGGAGCCTACCACTACCTGGGATTTCACGTCAACTTGACAGGGAGCGCAGAGAAGAAACAAATTGATGAAATCAAGGCCGAATTTACATCTTTGCTACACAAAATTTCTAATTCCCCTCTCCCAGTGAACAAAAAAATAGAAGCGGTCAACGTTATTGCTTCATCCCGGCTGAATTTTTACTATGACAACACGTGGCTGACCGAGAAGCTATTGAAAGAGCTGGAAGATGAGATCGTCAACTTTGTACGTGAGCATCTCAAGCTCAACACATCATCAACCAGGAGTCAGATCTTCACACCAAAGAAAGAAGGGGGGTTGGGAGTACTGAAGCCCAAAACGATGTACCATGCCAAAAAAGTGACCTTTTTTCTGTCAGTCCTCAACAGTGACGATCGAAAAGTAAGAGAAACGGCCAGAAGCAGTCTTGCACTCCACATGCAGAAGAGAAAAGTTCCTGCAGCTTCACTTGAAGATGACAACTTCTTGGGCTTCAAAATAAATGAAAGAAGAAGGCTTGAAAAAAATAGCAAGGTCAACTGGTCACACTCAAGTTACCTTGAACTACATGAACTCTGCCTACGTTTAGGTATCCAAGTAGACTTTGACGAGGAAAACGATCTCTACGCAGCCATGATTCCTGCAGCAGATGATGACGACGAAATCTTCCTGCGCTACACTGACCCGTCAAAATTGTTCACTGCACTCAAACACAAAGAAATTAGGCAGGACCTCGACCACTGGCGCAGTTTACAACAACAAGGTGCCTTGGTACGAGAGGCTTTTCCTGTGGCAGACATGGCATGTTCCAATACACACCTGACCAACGGTAACATTACGGACCATCTCACTAAATTTGTGGCTAAAGGAAGACTACAGCTCCTGGAAACTTGTGCGGTGAACAATACATACTACCCAAATTCCTATTCTAGAGCTTGTCAGTTGTGCCATTTCCACACAGACACAAATTCTCACGCGCTAAACGGCTGCAGCCGCCTGAAAGGTCTGTACATTGAAAGACATGACAGGTGTGTGAAATTAGTAAAGAGAGAACTGGAAGAGAACGTGTTGACAGAGTTTTGTGAAGTTTTTGAGAACCAGGCAGTCTCTATGGAAGGGCTGGATGCAATAGGACCGTGTAAGCCGGACTTATGTGTAATTGACCATCTGAACTCAGCCGCCTTTATCGTTGAGATTGCCAACCCCTTTGATACCTTCATTGAGAAATGCTATCAACACAAGTTTGATAAGTACATGCAACTATGCATCGCACTCAATGACGCTGGCTTTTACACAAGAATAATTGTTTTGATAGTTGGTTCCCTTGGCACTGTACATCGAAGATTCACAAAGGGTCTCATGCTGATGGGTCTTTCAAAGCGCAAAAGCAAACGTTTGACCAAATACCTTAGTTTGTCAGCCATGATTGGTTCGAGAAGGGTTTGGGCCAGAAGAAACTATCTCATGCACTTAGATACGTGATAGATAATCCGGTCACTATTTTGACAACCTGAAATTTTATGGCCTTTACAACTCTTTTGCAGGGCAGCAAAGTCGAGCAGGGTTTTAGGATGAGACAAGCACTCCTCTGTATAGCTGATTTTTAGCAGGCATGTATAGTCTTTGTACAAATTTCTGCAATAAAGTGATTTGATATGTATGTATGTATGTATGTATGTATGTATGTATGTATGTATGTATGTATGTATGTATGTATGTATGTATGTATGTATGTATGTATGTATGTATGTATGTATGTATGTATGTATGTATGTATGTATGTATGTATGTATGTATGTATGTATGTATGTATGTATGTATGTATGTATGTATGTATGTATGTATGTATGTATGTATGTATGTATGTATGTATGTATGTATGTATGTATGTATGTATGTATGTATGTATGTATGTATGTATGTATGTACGTATGTATGTATGGAATCTAGCTAAGTACCTCAGTCTGTCAGTCATGATAGGGTCGAGGAGAGCTTGGGCCAGAAGAAATTTTTTAATGGAAAGGGAAGGTAGATAGATGAACTTTTGTATGGGCTGACTTGTGAAGTTTTACTAAAACATCGTTGAAGAGACGAATCTGTCCAGACGGGCGCTTCAGTTAGATTAGTGTTCCTTCACATAGCTGTGATTTTAGCAGTCATGTATGATCTTTGTACATTTTCTGCAATAAAGTGATTTGATATGTATGTATGTGTAATGTACTTATATTGCGCGCACTTCCAGCCCAAAGGCTGCTCAGTGGCGCATGCACACACACAAAAAATGTCACGAATTTTCCCTGGTTCTAGTATGTCCCTAGTACGGGTCGACTAGGATCCCCTAGTCAGCAAGACGCGCTTGGCGGAAAAGGCACGTCTTGAGGCTTCCTCTGAACTTCTTCTGCTTCGGCTCCTGACGCAACGCCTCTGGCAGTTGATTCCATAGAACTGGTGCAGCAGAGCGGAAAGCTCGATACCCCGACAAAGACCTTGTCGGTGGCACCCTGAGGAGATGAGAAGCACCAGACCTCAGATTTCTAAGGGGGCAGTGTCGGGAGAGCAGCTGCTGCAGGTACAATGGGGCGGTAGAATTGGTCTGGCAGCACTCGAAGGTTTTAGTGAGGATCTTGAAGGCTACACGCTGCCTAACAGGAAGCCAGTGAAGTTTGTGGAGCAGTGGTGTCATTCGACAGTCATGAGGCGCGCTGCTCTGATCTGGATGACCTGGAGTCGATCCAGGTGTTTTGATGGAATGAGGTACAATACAGCGTTCCCGTAGTCAAGCCTGGATAGGACCAGACTGGTGACAAGAGTCTTGATGACAGGCTGTGTCAGGCATTTCCAAATCTTGCTGATGTTTAGCAGATGAAAATTGCATGTCTGGCACACACGTGTAATATGGCAGGAGAAGTCCATCTCGGAGTTAAACACGACTCCGAGATTGCAGGCTAATTTTGTTGGAGTGACGATGCTGTCACCTATCCGCAAACTGACATAGCCCATTTTCTGAAGCTGTTGCCGGGTTCCCAAAATGAGGAACCCTGTCTTGTCATCATTCAGCTTCAGCAGATTCGATGACATCCACTCCCTGATGTCAGTGACACACTTGTGCAGTCGCTGCACTGATGTTGCAATTTGGTCATGGTTTGCACTGACGTAGAGTTGGTTGTCGTCAGAGTACATGTGGAACGGGATCTCATGTTTTCTCATGATATCTGCAACAGGCAGGATGTAGATGGTGAATAGCAGCGGTCCGAGGACGGAGCCCTGTGGTGCGCCACACTGCAGGATCCCCAGTGATGACGTGGCGTTGTTCACTTGCACGCACTGCATGCGCTCACTGAGATAGGATTTAAACCATTTTTCGAATAAACGTTTGTTTATTGCCTCAACAAGAGTAAGTAATGAGTTTTGTGCGAAATAGAACTACTTTAACTGCGTACGTCAGGGAGCAGATCGGCTATGCCACAAGCCTCTCGGGTGACCTCCATTTGCATATATCGGACGAAAACCTTCCATCAAGTGATATCAACTGGGCTAGAAATACTTTCGCCGGTAGGCAAAGTCTCTAGTGAACTAGAATGGCCTACGACTGCATCGCCAGTGCTGTCACTGGGGATGGGGGGGGGGGAGGGGGAGGGGAGGGGGATGGGCGGCGGGGGCCGGGATGTGGCGGGGGACAACCCCGCAAGTAATCAAATTGATGGATTGGCCGACCAGCACAAAGCGATCTATCAGTTAATTAGCAAAGGAACAAACAAGCTAATCAAGCGATTCCACGCAAATAGTCAATATGATCTAGTTTAATCGGATAATAATAATAATAATAATAATAATAATAATAATAATAATAATAATAATAATAATAATAATAATAATAATACAGACTACTTATACGCCCATACCTTTCCTAATAGGCAAGCTCATGGCGTTTACAATGAAAAGTCTACATTCATACAAAGCATTCCCACACTCACACACTGTACAGTTGAAACAAAAAAGAGTTAAATATAATACAACTACTTAACGTAGCAGGCAATACACAAAAACACGACACATTAAAGAGGCGCCTTGTGAGGCACCTCACTGCTCGTTAGGAAAGACTGACCGGAACAGGTGTGCCTTAAGGGAGGTTTTGAACTGGGACATGGAGTCAGAGTGACGGACAGGAAAAGGTAGGCTATTCCACGTTACAGGGTCGATGTAAGAAAAAGCTCGCTGTCCTTGGGTTTTCTTTTTGCGACGGGGGACATTTAACGTTTTGGTGTCTGCAGCTGAACGGTTATTTCTAGCGGGGGTGTAGACAGTGAGATTTTCTTTGAGTGCATGGGGTGCAGTTTGATTGAAGAAGCTGAAACACATAGTGGCTAGTTTATACTCTATCCTCTGTGCGACGGGGAGCCAATGCAGCGCACGAAGGAGTTTGGATGTGGGAGTTCTCTTGGGACTTCTTAAAATTAATCTAGCAGCAGTGTTTTGGACTTTTTGCAGTTTGTTTAGCAGAGTGTCAGGAATGCCTGCAAGAAGAGAATGTCCATAATCAAGACGGGACAGAACAAGGGAGTTGACAAGGGTTTGAGTAGCCTGTTGTGAAAGATAATGACGAATAGTGCCAATTTTCCTTAACTCGTAGTAAGCTAACTGGCAAATTTTGTTCACATAAACTCTCATAGAAAGATCATCATCGAACATGACACCTAAGTTCCTAACAGACTTTGAGAATTCTATCTCACTCTGACCTATGGTTAGTTTCAGAGCCTGATCGAATTCGCCTCTACCGCCAACCAGGAGAGCTTCGGTCTTTGAATTATTAAGTTTGAGTTTGTTCTGAGACATCCACTGGATCAAACAGAATTCAGGCAATGTATACACTGGTGCACTATTCATTTGTACCCTGTACAGATGAAGGCTGAGTGGTTTTAAGGGCATGAATGGTTTCAGCATGCACGAGTTGGAGTGAGTGAATGAATGAATAGTTATTGCTTAAGGGCCTATTACTCTTATTTGCCCATGTAAGGCCTCAGCATTTGTTTGTTTGTTTGTTTGGAGTGAGTGATTTGTGGAAACCGTGCCGGAGACAGAGCAATGTGTACGGAACGAAAGGGGACACGTTGATGAGTGCAGTGAGAATGTATTCTGGAACTGTTCTTTGGAAGTGTGCTTTTAGAATAAAGGAGTTGCTGCCTAGACTCGGTCGGTGTCGTGTGGTTTGTTTCTTCAGTACGAAGGTCCATGATTCCTGAGTCTGTTACACATCCATGCCTTTCCTTTAAACTTTCAGGTCAGTCAACCGGATACGATATGACGTGAAAGTGATACAAAAGAATTCATGTCAAAGCGACGAATAAGATCACAGCAGCGAGAGCATATAAAACGATTCCCATGGATCAGCCTGAATTACTACCGAAATGTCTCCATTGATCAATTCCAAATGTGTCCACGTTTGGAAGTGCTTTTTCACAATTTTGATTCATTCAGTCAGTTGTATTGACAATCACAAGCGAGGAAGACTATCAAGAAGTACTCGTACCAATCAATTTATTCTAGAATGCATTTATTGAATTTTTTTTTGGAGTGAGATTCTAATATTTCGTTCAAAGTCTGACACGCCCTGCACTCTGGTTGTGCTCACTCAGAGATCACGATCGATGGATCCTTCGAAGAGGCAAGCCACTGATCACCTGTGCCGAAATGATCACCGAGGACATGGGTTTGACTGTCTTGGAACTGATGACTGTGCTCCTACATCCTTTTCCGGCAAAAGGTGAACTGAGCTCAGCTCGGGAGTGAGCTCACTATCACGTGACTGAACCAAAGAGCATAGACCTCTGGCAGGGGCGCGTTGCTTATGCTGTGATTCTGCAAGGACCTTGCAGGAAACGCGAGGTGAGTGCGTTTCCCACAGCGTCTCGCTCACAAGGAGGCATTCGCTCACAAGGGGTTTGCCGAAGAAGCTTCGGAGGTATTTAGCCGCGTCTAGCCGTGGAGGCCTGGATGACCCAAAATGGTTGAGACCATGCCAATTGGGTTGCTGTTCACAGACGGCAGTGCCTGTAATGTGCTGCTCACTGTCCGAGAATGGAAAAGTGAACGTACATGGAATTATTTGCTGTACCGAATGTTTATTTGTATATTTCGAGGAGTATATATAGAGTTTATTTCTAGACAAACACTGTCGAATTTTTTTATCGTTGCATACATGAAACACCGTGCATGTCCACTCTCTGAATTATGTCCCTTGGATTGATCCAGAGTGTATCGAGACACAAACGTTTCGACAAAACTGTCTACAATTGAACCTGGGTTGCTTTCTTTTCTTTGAAAAAGTTCCCTTGCCATTCGATTTGTCACCATGGTATGTTCTATCAAGTGAAAAACTTCTATGATAATTATCTGCATCGTCAGTTACTTCGTCTATCGGCAACTTCTTCACCGACTCTCGCGCCAGGACGCAGCCATATTCTCTTGGACTTTCACCTTTCCAATTGTTAATGGCCGTTTCCTAGTGGCCCACCTCGCCTCGGCCAGGTTCGCGAGGAATTATTCGCCAACTAGGCAGGCGAAGCCACGCGCCCCAGGTTGTGGCGTCTTCTATCCCGATTTAGTGATAAACAAGAAGGGCAAAGCCCATACGACCCACATGCTTGACCTTGATCTTTATATGACCTTGACCTTCAGGTGACCTTCAAGGTCAAGGTCAAACAACTAAACCTACCAATGACATCATACACTAAGAAATGCTTTACACTTTTCCCTACCAAAATACATGTGACCTTGGCCCAAGGTCAAGGTCATCCAAGGTCATGCAACACAGAGCTGTTAATTCAAGACATAGGAAGCACAATGGTGCTTATTGACACTTTCTACCATGAGATATGGTCACTTTTAGTGGTTCACTACCGCATTTTGGTCACATTTCATAAAGATTAAGTGACCTTAACCTTGATGATATGTGACCAAATGTGTCTCATGATAAAGGTATAGCATGTGCCCCACATAATTATTAAGTTTGAAACAGTTATCGTCCATAGTTCAGGGTCAAGGTCACTTCAAAATATGTACACAATGCAACTTTGAAGAGCTCCTGTGACCTTGACCTTGAAGCAAGGTCAACCAAACTGGTACAGTCGAGACCGGATGTAAGAAAGTCGTCGGGACCCACTTTTTGTCTTTCATACATCCGGTCTTTACTAAATCCGGTTAACCGGATGTATGAAAATATTGAGGATCGACTTTCATACATCCGGCCACGCATCTTTTACTTGATAAAAGTAGTTTTTTTCATATCATTTTTGTTTTTATTTGTTTTTTTATGTTTAAATGTTTTGATACATATCCTAGTTAGAAGAAAAGGTTTGTGAATAACAAGTGGAAAGTACACGTACTTACATACACACCATCAGGACAACCGGGAGAAAGAGAAACTTTGTGTAAGGAACTGTTCTGATTTGCATGTACCGTGCACTCTCCGCCCCCCTCTCTCTCTGTGTATATGTGTGCGCGCTTACGTGCGTCCGTGTGCTTGTGTGTGGCACAACTGTATTGTGTGTGTTCCCTCCACAACCATTTTGCGCTTTTGACGATGTTTTTAGTCGTGAAAGCTTTGTAAGGACCGTTGGCGTAGCAAATAAAATTTTCTGATTTCTCTCTCTCTCTCTCTCTTTCTCTCTCTCTCTCTCAGTTCTCTCGCTCTCTCTCTCTCTCTCTCTCTCTCTCTCTCTCACTCTCCAAAACGCACGCATTTATAGCACACACACGCGCGCGCGCACTGGATACAAAAAAGCGAGTTAAACTTAAAACCAGTTTAATGGATAAAAACAACAACAATCTAAAACACGACAACTGAGTCACACCCACGACCAATGCCTCTGATTTTTATTGTACAAAAAATGCCTTCCTGGGCTATTATGGCTCTTCAGTCATGACAAATTTATAACAGGTTAAAATGACTGAATAGACAAACGAAACAGATTATTAATGGAGTTAAACATAAAATCAGTTTAATGGATAAAATCAACAACAACAACAAGATCATAAAAAAGAACAGAACATAATACAACAACACAAAATACAACAACATAAAAAAGAACATAAAAAGATAACAACTGATTCACATCCATGACCAATGTCTCTGGTTATAAATGTAACAAAAATGCCTTCTGGGCTGTTATGGGTTTTCGTGACGAATTTATAACATTAAAAAATGACTGATGGGACAAAAAAACATTAAACATACTAACTCATTTACAGCTATAGAATCTGGATAAAAATCAGTTGGTCGGGAAGTTTTCAGGGCATCCTCATTTAGACTACCTTTGTGGACACCGCCCGCTCAAAATGGCCACAGACATTTCGGAGGTAAATGTTCTCCTCGGACCTGTCTACCCCATTTATCGGGAAAAGGGGTGGGTGTGGCAGCCATCTCCGCGAGCATTCGGAAGTGGCTGTGTACACCACAATGGTGGTTTGAAGGAGGGTGGCAGCCGCGAATATCTCTACATCCGACCCCCATGAACGGGGTCGGAGGGTGTTGTGAGCGGGATAATCACCTACATCTCCATCCACGTATGCAGAGAAAGCCTGGTGATTCCTGCACATGATGTCGATTATTTTTTCTCGGACAACCATGAGCTCGGCCTGGCTACCACATAAGTCAAGGCTTATGGCACGGTACAGGTAGTTCCCATCCCCTACAATGTGGTTTAACTCCGAAGGGACCCCAAGATCTTGGGTTGGACACCGTTCGGGCAAAAACAAAGGGCACACTGGCGAACCCTCCATTCCACATTAGTGGGGTGAAAGGCTAGCGGCTACCCCTCGTGTGCACCGCAAAAATTTACTTCTCCTTCTTCCCCGTCTTCCAATTTTCTTTTCTTTCCGCTACAACTGCCCCTGTCTCCGCCCTCTCTTACCCCTCCCTCTCCTCTCTTCACAAGTCCCTCTCTCTTCCTTCGCTTTCCCATATCCTTCCAAACTCCTTTCTCTCCTTTCTTCTCCCCCCTGTGTCTCCCGTGTCATCCCATGTCCCTCTTTCTCCACTCTCCTTTCCCCTCTCCTCTCACACAACTCCCTTCTCCCTCTCCTCCTATTCCACTGTCTCTTTCAAAAAAGTCTGACACCCGTGTTTGCTTTCCAAAGTCATCCCAAGTCCCTCTTTCTCCTGTCTGTTTCCCACTCTGTCTCGTCTCCTCTCTTTCCATGCCCCTTCCACCTTGCCTTCCACTCATGCCACTTCCTCCTCCCTCTCCTCCCAGGGCACT
Source organism: Theodoxus fluviatilis (assembly GCA_034096865.1). Lineage (NCBI taxonomy): Eukaryota > Metazoa > Mollusca > Gastropoda > Cycloneritida > Neritidae > Theodoxus > Theodoxus fluviatilis. The sequence goes on from JAWQFJ010017479.1 coordinate 21,611, forward strand.
TCCTCCTTCCTCTCCTCCCAGGCCACTTCCTCCTTCCTCTTCTCCCAGGCCACTTCCTTCCTCTCCTCCCAGGCCACTTCTTCCTTCTTCTCCTTCCAGGGCACTTCCTTCTTCCTCTCCTCCAAGGGCATTTCCTCCTTCCTCTCCTCCCAGGGCACTTTCTTCTTCCTCTCCTCCAAGGGCACTTCCTCCTTTCTCTCCTCCCAGTACACTTCCTCCTCCCCTTTCACTCCCGCCACTTCCTCCTCCCATGCCACTTCCTTCTCCTCCTCCCATGCCACTTCCTCCTCCCTCTCCTCCCACGGAACTTCCTTCTTCCTCTCTTCCAATGCCACTGTCTCTTTAAAAAAAGTCTGAAACACGTGTCTGTTTTTGGGAATCCTAAATAGCATCTCTTTGAACCCATTGAAGCACTTGATCAGTTCCGTCTTTCCTGTCAGCATACAAACGTTGCTTATGACCGTTGCGGACGCCATAGCCTCTCTTGATAACACCTGGGGCATTTCTTCGTCTTCTTCCTCTGAAGATGCATCGGAATCTGGGATTCTGGAAGTGCACGGTTCTGCTGCTACATCCGGTGCAGCTGTTGGTGAGCACTTCCTCATCAACAGTGAAGTAATCAGATGGGGGGACGTTCCACTCCAGAAACAGGCGAGAAAGGAGCGGCTCCACTTCCTGCAGGTCTTTCTCAAGGCAGGGTTGTGAATCTGATGTTGTCTGGTCATGTGAGGAATGACGGAAGCCAGCAGTGGGCAATGATGTCTGTAGTGATCTTTTCCCATGACTGCGTCAGTATGTGTATGGCATCAAGAAGAGTTGGCTGGTAGGTACCTCCTCCGCCCTCAGTGCAGGCGAGAAGGTTCAATCACATGGACCTCCTGTACTTCACTTTGAAATTGTGAATGATGCCCGCATCAAGGGGCTGGAGTTTCGATGTCGCATTTGGCGGAAGGAACAGTACCTCGACTGCACGGAGATCAGGCAATTTGTGACTGGAACAGTTGTCCATCACGCGTAGGATTTTCCTATTTTGCCTTTTCATGTCCCTCAAACTGAATGAGCCAGAGTTTGAAGATTTCTTTTGTCATCCAAGCAGATGCGTTGCTGTCAAAAGCCCACCTGCATGACGTAAACCAGTCCAGCAGCGCTTTGTCCACAGACGGCAGCTGAGAGCTCCGTGCCCGCTTGCTCGTCGTCACAATGTCGCCGCTTCTTGCCTGAGCAAGATATTTGTTCTTGTCTTTCATGATGTTCGACAGCGTTGGCAGGGGGACACCTAAATCAATGGCCATCTGTGTTCGGGATTTGTGTGGACTGTCCTCTACTGCCTTTATGATTTTAAGGCGCTCAGACAATGTCAACACTCTATGTTTGCCTGTAACTTTCGCTTTGCTGTGCGGGTCCGCTATTTTGCAAGTTCGAGTCGCTATGGAAGGGAAATTACTCTCACCACACTTTGGTGACTTGGGTCTACTTTCGTGTTCTTACAACCGGTCTTGCAACAACACATGTGTGCTGCTCGGGACCAGTGATTTGCTTTCATACAACCAGACTTTTATACATCCAATTTTCATACAACCGGAAAATTCTAAGTAATAACAAAGAGTAGCTTCTGCCGGGACCCTGCCTGCCCCTTTCATACATCCAGACTTTCATACATCCGGTGTTTTATACATCCGGTCTATACTGTATCAAAAGATAGGGCTTACTTTGCCCTATATACCATATATAGGTCAGGTATCCAATCTCAAAAGCTTCAGAGAAAATTGATAAAATGTGAAAAATGACTTTTTTAGACAACATTTATGGGCCCTGCGACCTTGACCTTCAAGCAAGGACAAGTCACTATGTATGCTTTTTGAGGCCTTGTCATCATACACCATCATGCCACATTTGGTATTGATAGACTTAATAGTCTCCGAGAAAAATCCAACGTTAAAGTTTTCGGACGCCCGGACGCCCGGACGCCCTGACGGACGAAACGGGTGAATACATAGACTCACTTTTGCTTCGCATGTGAGTCAAAAATCTGTGGTGGCCTGAGAAACTCCATCGGAAGTTGCTCGACGTAGTTTCTGAGATACAGCCAAAAATAGGTGTAATGGATAGATCTACCTGGTAAAGCATGAGCTCTTCTCATTTCAAAATGAGTGGATAAGTCATCTGTGATACCTAAAAGAAATGCTGCAAATGACTTTAACACGTTCTTTCTGCTGTTTTCCTAATCATCTGCATCTGCTCGCTGTAAAAGTTTATTCGACCTGTCCTTCGATTGAGGCGTTGGCATTGTAGATACGTTTCGTCACCACAAGTTTGAAACACTGTCATCGGTAGAAATCTATCTCTAAGGGCTCCAGCTCTGAACGTGACTGCGCACGAACATTTACAAAGTAGTTTCAGTGCGCAGACACATTATGTTGCGATTATCGAGCGACGTGAGCCGCGGCTACCGAGTTCGTAATAATTATTTTGTTTTGTTTGACTTCCCTTTGACCTCAGTTTCTCGTTTTGTAGATTTGTTGAGTTTTGCGACTATAAAATGTGATAACTTTGGTTGTTTACAAGATATTTGAGTGTAACAAGCTGTTCTGAGCTCAGGAAGAAGAGTAGAATATTATACGATCACAAAACAAACAAGGACAAAGCCCATACGACTCACATGCTTGACCTTGACCTTTATATGACCTTGACCTTCACGTGACCTTCAAGGTCAAGGTCAAATAACTAAACCTACCAATGACATCATACACAAAGAAATGCTTTACACATTTTTCCTACCAAAATACATGTGACCAAGGTCAAGGTCATCCAAGGTCATGCAACACAAAGCTGTTAATTCAAGACATAGGAAGCACAATGGTGCTTATTGGCACTTTCTACCATGAGATATAGTCACTTTTAGTGGTTCACTACCCCATTTCGGTCACATTTCATAAGGGTCAAAGTGACCTTGACCTTGATGATATGTGAACAAATGTGCCTCATGATGAAAGTATAACATGTGCCCCACATAATTATTAAGTTTGAAACAGTTATCTTCCATAGTTCAGGGTCAAGGTCACTTCAAAATATGTATACAACGCAACTTTGAAGAGCTCCTGTGACCTTGACCTTGAAGCAAGGTCAACCAAACTGGTATCAAAAGATAGGGCTTGCTTTGACCTATATACCACTTGTAGCTAAGGTCGCCATTCTCAATAACGTGGGAGAAAATTGGGAAAATGTGAAAAATGACTGTTTTTGAGACCACATTTATGGCTCCTGTGACCTTGACCTTGAAGCAAGGTCAAGTCACTATGTATGTTTTTTGAGGCCTTGTCATCATACACCATCATGCCACATTTGGTGTTGATAGACTTAATATTCTTTGAGAAAAATCCAACGTTTAAGTTTTTTACGCTCGGACGGACGCCCGGACGCCCGGACGGACGGACGGACGACACGGCTCAGTACATAGACTCACTTTTGCTTCGCATGTGAGTCAAAAACGAAATCATCGACCAGGCTGTCACACAATGTGCATAGGACACCCAAGATTGTTGTCTTCCTCACGCCGCCACAGTGTCATCAGGATGCTCCCAGCCTCGTCAGGGAAGACAGTCGAGTGTCGCTGCGCTTCCAGTTGGTGCACTCTTCTTTAGGCTTGCCAAGATTCGTACGTACAAAGGCATTACATGATTATGTTGTCAACGTTCTGGGATGTGCAGGAATATCGTGGCACTTTCCAACTGTTTCATCCGTCTTTTTGCCATTTGTTGTAGCATTAGTTACGGCACGTAACCCTGGTCGCATTAGGCGCTTTGATGGGTCCCCTGACTTCATTCGGGCAGCGTCGAGAGGGTCTAGTCTATTCTTTTCCTTTCAAGATTATTCTAGAAAGCCTGTGTAGATAGGGGTTGGGTTTGTTGCTGGGTTGGGACCTAGGCGCGTGGTGGGGCTATAGAGAGGCGTTTGGAATTCTCTCTACCCTAAGGCGCAGGACCGACCCCTGGGTCGAGCTGGTCAGGCTGGCAGGAAGTGTAGAGGTTGTGTGCCCCTCTCCCTTCACTCTCTCCAAAGGGTCAGCATGACAACCAAGGCTGGACGTCAGTTCTCCCCGTCTTTATTTCATGGTCTGGTAACAAGGTAATTCAAGGCAACACAGGCATAACAGTCTTCCACTGGCTGACCTTCCCGTGACCTCTCGCTCTGCCTCTCTGTGTCCGGTGCTCCGTACTCTGTGTACCCTGTGATCCTCCTCCCTTCTCCCTTCTCCTGTTAGCCACTGGCTTTAAATAGCCACTACTCGGACCTAAGCGAAGGCAAACGAAATTCCTAAGCCAGAGGCCACACCTGGGTTTCCCAGTGGACGCGAAATCGTGTTAATCTGACAGCTTCTAACAACTATTTGAAGCTTAAATCAACAATCCCATATGGCAAACTCCACTCCGTTGGAAAGTGCGTGAATCAAAGCACAACCTGCGCCAATGAATGAATTCCAAAAGTGGTTTGTAGACAAATGAATGGCAAGTGAAGTATTTAAGGCGCAAATTAAAATCAGATACTTATTCATCATTTTCCATTAATATTATCATTTACAACTCACGGAGTGCAGGTTGCCATATATGGGGTAGTTGATAAGGGTAAACACTATGTATATATTCAATACTACAAACAATACATGGTACATTAAATGAATAAACTCTAAAATTTGGTGTGATCTCAAACACGCACACAAAGGCTTGAGGAAACGTCACATGGGAAAGGCAGTCTGCGCGATCATATATCTCTACAGCAGCGACAGGGTGCAAGCGAAACACGCCCCACGTATCTCTGCAGTTACAATCTGTGCAGGCAAATATGGAAACGAGAGACAATACGTTTAACTACAGAGATCATAATCTCACCCTCTTACACCTGTAAAAAGTATATTAGGCGCGACGAAGCGACAGGAGAGGGCACACACGAGAGATGCAGGCGAGAGCCTAAGAAGAAGACAGGCAAGTGAGATCGAGTACTCCACGGAGTGAGAGCGTGGACAACACGCATGAGAAGAGGATGCACGACAGAGACAAGAAGACACATGAAAGCGCGTGAATAACAATGATTGTCTTCCGAGAATCCAGTCTCACGAGTAAAGTTGTTATGACAACGCCGATTATTGATTGTTACTGTGTATCGTCCAGTGCGTGAATACATTTCTATCGAAAACGACCACTGGATTTTGTGAACTTCGACTTCCCAGCGCCAGCTACGAGAGCCCCCGTATTAACAAGACTTTGCGAAAGGAGACAAGTCGCAACAATTACTTCATCAAAGAGACATGAAGAAAAGTGCTTAAGATTTGCTTCCACCCAAATTTGCCGCGAAAATCACACACACACACACACACACACACATGCACACACACACACACACACACACACACACACACACACACACACACACACACACACACACACATACACACGTGCACACACACACACACATATACACACAAATAGACGCACATGCACATACACACACACACACTCACACACAAACACACACACACACACACACACACACACACGCCCACACACACACGCACGCACACCCACACAAGCACGCGCGCGCGGGTACACACAAATCAATTGATACTGATAACGACCAAAAAGGTCTTCACCCGAGTTGGGCAAATCAGTCAATATATGCTTCCCACTAAACAGTTTTGACTCGTATGCCCGGATTTAGAAATCTCATCCAAAATCTGTATTTTGGGAAATCAATCTAAAAGCAGGCATTTGGTTTCTCATCACTGATGACCAGGTCATTCTATTCAGGACTCACTTGTACATTTCAGGACGCATCAAGAGGTCCGTTTCCAACTTGTTCTTTTCAAAGATGCCGTAGAACAGAACAGGAAAGGACGTGAAAAACACGTTGTGCCCGAAGAGGTAGATGAACTCATAGAGCGGCTGCAGTGAAATTAGGTTTTAAAATGTCAGTACAACGACGACGATAACAATAACGACAACAACGACAACGGCAACAACTATTGCACACAGAAGCGACCATAGGATCGGACGACTTAAAAACGCAGGTAAATCATTCACACACACCTACTCACAACAAGCACTCACGGAGATAGAGACAGAGCGTACATACGCTCATTGACACATTAGCAGGGAGAGGGGCAGCTGGCCAGCAGTAGCTACACAGAATAACGGGCTTGCACGCACGTACGCAATTTTGTTTTCTATTTTCACGGAGGTATAGCAGTGTATTGCACACCCAATATCAACAATCTCATTCTTTTCCTCTTTTGCAGCCTCCTCGTACATCGGTTTAGCCGATGTGATTACCGTGTCTCGACGATCGTACTCTAGAATGTGAAGCGAACCGCGGAGCTCTTCAAGTAAGACCAGGGCCCCCCCCCCCCCCCCGCCCCATTTCCAATTCACTAGAACTAATGTGCAACCACGAGATGAACCATGCTGAACTACACTTCTCATGGCCACGGCGGAGTACAGCTTTTGGAAAGAATATATTCAACGTGGTTTATCAAGGGGTTCATTGACTGCTTGAGAATGGTAAGTATGGGGAGTTTGAAGCTCATCTATTCTCTCCATTCTGCACACTACACCATACAGTACTGCGGTTCTTGTTGTGTGTTTGGTTTTTTAATGTACAAGCACAGATGTAATTTTGTTCCCAAAGACAAATGAAGAATGCTCACCAGCGCTGAGAAACCCGAATGAAATTGAAACAGAAACGTTGGTCCCACGAAGATGATATTCTGAAACGTTGAATATAGACAGATTCATGCCTGAATACATAAAAAGTTGCCTTTTCTGTCAGTCTTATTCTGCTAAACTGTCTTGTCTGCCGTCTATCCGTCAGTCCATGAAAATCGACAAACATCTCTTTGATTTTGAAAATGCATTTATAATCACATCAGTTCTATCACATCAACCAGCAAGTCTCATGTCACTGTCTGCAAAAGCCGACTCGTCCTTTAAAAAAGAAAAATCCAGTGAAGACGTAACTTCTGCCAACAGTCTCGTTATGTTTCTTCCGTCACATGATATGCAGTCATGCGCCAGCAAGGGAGCACTGGGGTAAATGCACACAGCTCAGGAGGGTGGGGATGTGGGAAAGCAGGAGAGGGAGGAGGTGTGGAATGGGGGAAGGATGTGTCAGCTGTGATCATGGATGGACAGAACACCAGTTTTCCCATCCAAACATCGGGAGCAAGAAGGGCAAAGTCCATACGACTCACATGCTTGACTTTGACCTTTACTTGACATTGACCTTTACATGACGTTGACCTTTAGGTGACCTTCAAGGTCAAGGTCAAATAACTAAACCTAGCAATGACATCATGCATTAAGAACTGCTTCACACATTTTTCCTACCAAAATACATGTGACCTTGACCCAAGGTCAAGGTCATCCAAGGTCATGCAACACAAAGCTGTTAATTCAAGACATAGGAAGCACAATGGTGCTTATTGACACTCTCTACCATGAGATATGGTCACTTTTAGTGGTTCACTACCCCATTTTGGTCACATTTCATAAAGGTCAAAGTGACCTTGACCTTGATGATATGTGACCAAATGTGTCTCATGATGAAAGTATAACATGTGTACTACAATGTTTTGAAGTTTGGAAGAGTTATCTTCCATAGTTCAGGGTCAAGGTCACTTCAAAATATGTATACAATCCAACTTTGAAGAGCTCCTGTGACCTTGACCTTGAAGCAAGGTCACGTCACTGTGTATGTTTTGTGAGGCCTTGTCATCCTACACCAGCATGCCAAAGTGGGTGTTGATAGACTTAATAGTCTCCGAGAAAAATCCAACGTTAAAGTTTTAACGGATGACAGGACGCCCAGACGCCCGGACAAACGGTGACCTTGACCTTGATGATATGTGACCAAATGTGTTTTATAATGAAAGTATAAAATGTGTACTAGAATGTTATGAAGTTTGGAAGATTAATCTTACATAGTGCAGGGTCAAGGTCACTTCAAAATATGTATAAAATCCAAATTTAAAGAGCTCCTGTGACCTTGACCTTGAAGCAAAGTCAAGTGACTATGCATTTTTTGTGAGGCCTTGTCATCCTACACCATCATGCCAAATTGGGTGTTGATAGACTTAATAGTCTCCGAGAAAATTCCAACGTTAAAGTTTTTTAAGGATTACAGGACGCCCAGACACCCGGACGCTCGAACGCCCGGACGGACGCCCGGACGCCCGGATGGACGACACGGGTGATCTAGTTTGAAAGTATAACATGTGTACTACAATGTTATGAAGTTTGGAAGATTAATCTTACATAGTTCAGGGTCAAGGTCACTTAAAAATATGTATACAATCCAACTTTAAAGAGCTCCTGTGACCTTGACCTTGAAGCAAGGTCAATCAAACTGGTATCAAAAGATAGGGATTACTTTGCCCTATAAACCATATATAGATCCGGTATCCAATCTCAAAAACTTCAGTCAAAATTTGGTAAAATTTGAAAACTGACTGTTTCTAGACGGCCCCTGCGACCTTGACCTTGAAGCAAGGTCAAGTCACTATGTATGTTTTTTGACGCCTTATCATCATACACCATCATGCCAAATTGGGTGTTGATAGACTTTATAGTGTCCAAGAAAAATCCAACGTTAAAGTTTGTACGGACGCCCGGACGCCCGGACGCCCGGACGGACGAAACGGGTGAGTACATAGATTCACTTTTGCTTCGCATGTGAGTCAATAATGAATGAAAAAATGAATGAATAATGAATGAATAATGAATGAATAATGAATGAATGAATGAATGAATGAATGAATGAATGAATGAATGAATGAATGAATGAATGAATGAATGAATGAATGAATGAATGAATGAACGTTTACGCCTTTGCAGGCTGTGTAAGGCTATAAATCGCGAAACCAATGAAACAGTTTAGAGTAAGCTAAAGTCAAGTTATGTCACGATGCCTCCATCTATTGGCGTCTTACGAATCGCGTAGTGTGACACGGTGGGTTCAAACTTCTGGACGTCATTGAGTTATTTTCCATATGCAGTCAGGACCTTTGCTTCGTCCTGATGACAACAGCTCGCACAATGGCGGTTTCCTTCCTTGAACGTTTGAGATGGCTGACCTTGTAGAAGAAGTACAGGACCAGTGTAGAGATGCGGACGTAGTAGTAGTGGCCGTGGACCAGCAGAGCCTTGCGGATATAACAGAACTTGGCGAAGGCGTAATCACTGTTCCTCACGGCCTGTCGCCCCTCCTTCCCCACAATTCCTTTGGAACAGAACATTACAGTGTTGAGCAGAGTGGAACGGAATGGAGCCAGAGACAAAAGAGTAGAACAGAACAGAAGACAGCAGGTCAGGTCAGGACAGGACAAGACAGGACAGGACAGGACAGGACAGGACAGATCAGAATAGTTTATTGGAAAGAGGCCATAAGCTCATCACTAAGATTCACTAAGAGCCTGTTGGTACATACAAAGACTTATTCATGGAGTCAGTGGTTATCATCTTGCTGCACAAGGGGTAATTTCTTTCTCCTAAATGGCAGATATTTGTAGGGAAACGAAGCAAGCGATATTTGGAACTTGCACAAGTCATGATCCTTGCATGTTTCATGTTGCACTCCTGGCTGCATTTGAGAGAATACAATACAATGCAATACAATACAATACAATACAATACAATACAATACAATACAACACAACACAACACAACACAACACAACACAACACAATACAATACAATACATTTTTATTATTGCTGTAGCAAGATTTGATGTGTCCACCACATATTAAAAAAAGACGTGAAGAACAATACAAGTTATTTATATGAGTTAACGGAAAAAGAATTACATATATAAATTTGCCTGAACAATGTAGCATATTTACAACAATAGGAAGTTAAAATCAACTGGTTTCACATCAACTTGTAGATCATCAAGCACGAATAAGAATATAAGAGGCTATAATAAAAGGACAAAACACACTATGTGTGTGAAACTTTAAAGAAAAAGAAGCCTAAACAAAGGAGGTAAAAAGGGTCTAAGCAAACAGAAATATTAAAAAATATCAATCTACCGCCTCTTGTTGAAAAGTCAGATGGCGTCAGGAATAAAACAGCGCCTGTATCGCTCCGTTCGGAAGTTGCACACTGGTCTCTGATGGTAGCAGCATGAACTCTTTGTGGAGAGAATGGGAAAGATATCGTCTGTCTGCTTTTACTTTGCTCCGCGTCCTATCATTAAAAAGTTCATCAAGTTCTCTGGGGTGGCTCCCTGCAATCCTTATCACTTGTTTGAATATACTACAGTCGAGACCGGATGTAAGA
>JAWQFJ010017480.1:0-20000 GCA_034096865.1 Theodoxus fluviatilis
TTTTCGGGTCTTTTCGGGTGTCTTTTCGGGTCTTTTCGATACAAATCACTGTATTGATTTTTATCGAAAAGACCCGAAAAGACACCCGAAAAGACCCAAAAAGACACCTGAAAAGACCCGAAATGACCCGAAAAGACCCGAGAAGACACTAAATTACCTGAGAAGACCTGAAAAGACCCGAAAAACCCGAAAAGACACCGAAAAGACCAAAAAAGAGGGCAGTGATTTTTATCGAAAAGACCCGAAAAGACGTTTTGGGTCTTTTCGGGTGTCTTTTGGGATGTCTTTTTTCGTCTTCTCGGGTCCTTTCGAGTCTTCTCAGTTAATTCAGTGTCTTCTCGGGTCTTTGCGGGTCTTTTTGGGTGTTTTCAGGTGTCTTCTCGGGTCTTTTCGGGTGTCTTTTCGTGTCTTTTCGATAAAAATCACTGCCATTGATTTTTATCGAAAAGACCCGAAAAGACCCGAAAAGACACCCGAAAAGACCCAAAAAGACACCTGAAAAGACCCGAAAAGACCCGAAAAGACCCGAGGAGACACTATATTACCTAAGAAGACCTGAAAAGACCCGAGAAGACCCCAAAAGACACCCGAAAAGACCAAAAAGCAGGTCAGTGAAGACGAAAAAAAGACACCCCAAAAGACACCCGAAAAGACCCAAAACGTCTTTTCGGGTCTTTTCGATAAAAATCACTGCCCTCTTTTGGATTCTTTTCGGGTGTCTTTTTGGGTCTTCTCGGGTCTTTTCAGGTCTTCTCAGGTAATTTAGTGTCTCCTCGGGTCTTTTCGGGTCTTTTCGGGTCTTTTCAGGTGTCTTTTCGGGTCTTTTCGGGTGTTTTTTCGGGTCTTTTCGGGTCTTTTCGATAAAAATCAATGGCAGTGATTTGTATCGAAAAGACACGAAAAGACACCCGAAAAGACCCGAAAAGACACCTGAAAACACCCCAAAAGACCCACAAAGACCCGAGAAAACACTGAATCACCTGAGAAGACCCGAAAAGACCCGAGAAGACCCAAAAAGACACCTCAAAAGACACCCGAAAAGACCCAAAACGTCTTTTGGGGCCTTTTCGATAAAAATCACTGCCCTCTTTTTGGGTCTTTGCGGGTGTCTTTTCGGGTCTTTTCGGATCTTTTCGAGTCTTTTCGGGTCTTTTGGGGTCTTTTCGGGGGTCTTTTCGGGTCTTTTCGGGTCTTTTCGGGTCTTTTCGGGTCTTTTCGGGTCTTTTCGGGTCTTTTTGGGTCTTTTCGATAAAAATCACTGCCGTCCGGCCATGGAGTCGACTGCTTGATCATCTGGCTGGGAACCGCATGGGAGCTGACCATGTGGTTGGGGTGCGCTAATAGCTCTGAGTAGGTCCTCCTCAGACTGGAGCCGCTGGATGGTTTCCCGTGGTGGGGATGATGAAGTGAGTCCGACCTTCGGTTCTGTGCCAAACATGGCAGTGTATGGGGTACGTTTAATCCCCGCATGATAAGACGCATTTTTCATTTGTTGAATGAACTTGATTCCAACAGTCCAATCTTAGGAGTTGTTGTCGGACATCCAAGATATTAACATGTCTTTAGTGTCACCATTTGCTCTCTCCACAGAGCCTTGACTCTGCGGGTTCCTTGGACGCCCGTGCACCATGGCCAGCTCAGGCCACATGACCTTTAACTTTTTGATGACGCCAGCAGTGAACTCCGACCCATTGTCACTTTGCAGTATGGCAGGGGCACCAAAAAGAAGGAAGATGTCCAGAAGCTGAAACGCGACTTCCACAGCTCTTTTAGTAGTGATGGGGCGGATAACGACAAATTTGGTCAAGTGGCACTGATAGACCATTATCCATTTGTAGGAACCACAAGCTTTGGACTGCATGTCCAAGAGGTCAACCTGACTTCTCGAGTTAAAGTCACTGCTGAGAATGGGTCGAATGACAACTCCTTTGGCAACTGGGCGCTTGGTTTTTTCCTGGCATACTGCACAGAAAGACTTGAACAGGATAATGGCATCCCTGGTGATGTTGGCGTATTTGTTAGCAAGATGTTTTGTCATTCTGTCGCGTCCACCATGGCCAGTGGCAATGTGGGCTCTCTTGATGGCGTCATATGTGTCCTCGATAGAGACGTAGTACAATGGTCGCTCATCAGGGGTTTTGCGTCTTTTGATTAGCCTCTCTATGTCACCACACTGCAGGACTTCGTACCTGCAATAACAAACATGATTGGTGATTGCTAGTTGTTCAGTAGCTGTCTAATTTTTTTTAAAATAGCGTCTGGAGCAACTTCACATTTCCCTGTGATTGGCAATAAAGATGTTATATTTACTTTTTTAAGGGGGGAAGCTACGTATAACTAACTACATGTAACAAGTCCCGCCAACCAGTATAAAATCACTTACTTGTTCAGAAGGTAGTAGTATCCCTGCGAGACTTGGAACCTGTCTTCAGATCTTGTATTGTTTGAAAGTACGCATCCTTTGTTATGAAGAGTCTGTTGTTCTTCTCAAATAAATTGTATAATTATCTTTTGAACAGACTTTCATAGTCAGTGGGCTGCTGCTCTGTTTGCTCCATTCTGATCTGACGGACCTGAATGTGAATATGATCTGACACCAAGCATCCACAACAGAGAATGTGATTAATAGGAACTCGCTCATTGATTGAAACATGAACATTTTAATGTGATTAATCAATCACTCGTTGGCTGAAATATGGATTGTGATTAATCACTCACTCACGCATCAGAAAATGTAACCGGCATTGGTCGAAAACAAGTCTAAACTCTCACTCAGGTATTTTTGTTTGTTGCCTAAAAAGCAATCCAGGCAACAAGTGTAATATGAACCTCAAAATGTCAGGCATGATGTGTAATGCCTAGAGATTTTAGTCATTTCATGAAATGACTGAGTGAAATAGTCATTTCGTTTAATGACTGAAATGTTCAGTCATTACACTTAATGCCTGGTTTAACATAATGCCTGTAACATATATAAGCCCTGCGATCAAAGTTCACAATACTCGGGTGCGTGGGGTATGCGGCACGGGGTACAGGCGGCGATGGATGGATGCTGCTCTGATTGCTCCATTCTGATCTGACTGACCTGAATGTGAATATGATCTGACACCAAGCATCCACAACAGAGAATGTGATTAATATGAACTCGCTCATTGATTGAAACAGGAACACTTTAATGTGATTAATCAATCACTCATTGGCTGAAATATGGATTGTGATTAATCACTCACTCACTCATCAGAGAATGTAACCGGCATTGGTCGAAAACAAGTCTAAACTCTCACTCAGGTCATTTTGTTTGTTGCCTAAAAAGCAATCCAGGCAACAAGTGTAATATGAACCTCAAAATGTCAGGCATTATATGTAATGACTAGAGATTTTAGTCATTTCATGAAATGACTGAGTGAAATAGTCATTTCGTTTTAATGACTGAAATGTTCAGTCATTACACTTAATGCCTGGTTTAACATAATGCCTGTAACATATATACTAGTACATTTAGTAGCATAATAATTGTATTGGTACCATAATGCAAATTTACATCTAACAGTGTTAGCAATAAAAGTACTGGTTTGCCACTGCCTGTGGTGTGGAGAATAGCCTTTTGTATTAAAAAAATTCCAGAAGGGCCTATAGTTTTTTCGTCAAAAAATCATTTGTGTGATACATTATCGTTCATTTTAATATTTAACTGATTATGGTCATGGAATTTTCAACGAATTAGGAATAAGAATGCTGTCCTAGGAAATAACCGAAATGCCCACAAAATATCCACTCATGGCCTTGTCTTGTCTTTCTTTTACTGCACACAATCAGCATAAGTGATCAGTGATTACTTTGGCACTGTAAGGGGTGTTGCGCTTGTTCCAAGGTAGCTGAAGTAGTAGTTCGTTAATCACATTAAAGTCCTTGACACAGTCCGTTCGCTACAATAGGTGGGGGAATAGGGGGAAGGGGGCAGAGAGCGTCACAGTGGCTGTCTAGTGGGAGGCACGCGACACATAGAAGTAAATGTTACAAAGAAAAACCCTCTGTCTAAACATTAGAAGCATTAGAAGCATGTTCCTACCTCAAATTCGTCCGGGTACATGCGAAAATGTCCTTTGAACTGCCAGTCTGTGTACCGAGGCACAACGGTCTCCACATAGTTCTCCACATGAGTGTCAGGGTTGTTTCGTTGGCGAGTCCTCTCCCATTGCTCAAGATATCTACTGACTACAAAAAATTCGTTTGACAGGAAAGCAGTTGCAAAAACGTCGCTGTCGTCTGTCATTTCCGTAAAAATCATCTTTTTCAAAGTTTCTCGCATTCTGGCCGCCATCTTGGTCTCTTTACTTCCGACTACTAGAGGCTTGTTCAGGAGTACTCAGCGCTGCATGAGCGCTTCATGTTGGCAATTGAGCGCTCTTTGCCTCTCCTGAACACCTAAGATGTAGCAAAGACCCTCTACAATAAGATGATTCATCCGGTCACTTCCGGCGAAATTAGGGTCACGCGCGCCACCAAGCGGTAACGGTGATTAGCCGGTAAAAAATGTCGACCACGAAGAAGAAATCAAGGCAAGGAGGTGACCATTGCAGTGCGAATAACTGTGTTAACTCGCGCTATGCGTGTCCACAGAAGTCGTAGTCGTTATTAGCCGGTCAAAAATGTCGACCACGAAGAAGAAATCAAGGCAAGGAGGTGTCCATTGCAGTGCGATTAACTGTGTTAACTCGCGCTATGCGTGTCCACAGAAGTCGTTTTTTAGTTTTCCGTGGAAAAATAAAGAGAGGTAAGTAATGATTATATAAATGTGTTTTGAGCTAAGCGCAATAAAATACAGAACTTGAAGTGTAATCTAAATCTGCTGAACTGGTTGAGGAAGCTTGTGGCTTTTGCTTTTGTAGGTGTGCCGATATTTGTTTTCGAAAATCTGCTGATTTAGTCACGTCAGCACCTCAGCAAATCAGCAGTCTTGATAATGAATGATTCACGTTAGATGATAAATATCGCCTTGAGGCTTGATCACAATTGAGTGATTCTGAATCAGAGTTGAAGAGTTTTGGCAACTGAATTCATACAATTTTTGTTTGCGAAAATGTTGATGAGTTTTAAATTAATGATGCATGTGGAATTTATTATAGTGAATAATAGTGGCCAAAACATTTCATCGCAATGAATAAACGCAACCGATCATAGCAGGAATGAAAAAAAAGGTCATAAAGATAAACAAAACTTACAAACACTATGCCGGAAAGCTAGCATAATAAAATGCAAGCACGTAGGTTTTACAAACATGACAGTTGACACATGGCAACTCGCTTTGTGGAGATGAGCATTATTGAAGTTGAAAACTAGTTATGTAGTTTTCTATTAAATTTGTTGATACAGTGGAGTCCACTTATAGTGAACTCTGTTATTGTGGTTTTCCTGTTATTGTGAACAGTTTTTAATTTGGTTGTCTATTTGCACGTGACCGTGTATCTAGTGCCCAGGCTATTTGCACGTGAATGTGTATCTAGTGACCATGCAGGCTGTTTACACGGCAAGTTAATTTCACCGCAAGCAATACGGAAATCATGAAATCTGCATTTTTTTTGCTTACAATATCTGTTTGTGTTTCCCTACTACAGTAGATCTATGCAATTCTATAGTAATAAACATAAAATTACACGGCATGAGCCATGACCGTACTCAGTAAATCCTTCTATCTCGCTACTATCGCATCGAGCGGCTCGGCCAGCAAAAGTAGGCCTACAGATACTGTGTTTACTTCCTCATTATTCGGGAATGGCTTCTTTGAAAGTTAGTTGGAGTAAGGTTTTCATGTTTGTCTGATTTAAAATCTCGCATATAAATTGTCCAAGATGAGTTCAGAAAAAGCTCGAGGTACGACGAACGAGTAATGTAATATTAAGCAGTGCGCTCGCTCTATAGTCAGTGTCTGAAATAGCCACAACCTTTTAATTTCCCTTCAGTTCATTGTATGACTGAAATCAACCCTCTTAATGTGACATTCCGCTTAGTGTGAAAAATTTTTCCTGTCCCTCAATTGAAGTTCACAATAAGAGGATTCCACGATCCACTGTAAATTGTTATGCTGACGCGGTATGTGGAAGTTGTCTTCCTTGACTCGAGCGTCACCGTTTCCGCTTGGGGCGCCACGGTCGGCTCCGTCATCATGTTTTATATAGGCCGAGTGCCGGATGAATCATCTTATTGTGATGAGGTGCACCTATCACCGAGTGCATCGTACATCTACTGTGTCCATTTCATAAGGTGCACCTATCACAAAGTGTATTGTACATCTGCTGTGTTCATCCTCTATTGAAATATCCCTGCTTCTGTCTCCCCACCCCCCAATCCTGTGTGTCAGACCTCTCTCCAACCCCCCTCCCCCATCCTTTCTGTAAGGCAAGCTGACCAGCTGACCGCTCTGTGACCCCTTCTCTGCTGAGGTCTGATTGTTAGTGCAGCTGCCCTGTCAATCACTCCTTGCATTAGCGTGACCCCTGGCTAGTGCGCCGTCCTCCCACTCTGGCATCTGAATTGTAACATTTCGAGTATAAATCTAATGTTTCCTCTCAAGTAAGACAACCACTTGCAACGGCATATAATTCATTCAATAGACGGTGTTATGCTGAATGAGGCAACATTTGTAAGAAGTAATTTCAAAGCGAGTTCAATGAAGTAACTCCTGTTTCCTTCCAAATACAAGCACGACTTGGGAGCCATGGGTTAGGATCTGTGGAACAATCCATCCCCTGGCTCCTGTGAGGTCCGTGCATTCGCTTGATAATGGGGAGACGGCACACAGCCAGGGAGCGAGAGCGGGAGACCCCATTCCATCTGGGTCAGAGAGCGGGAGACCCCATTCCATCTGGGTCAGAGAGACCAATTCACCACCCGGTCAAGAGGTTCATCTTACTAAGAGCTTGTACCAACGGCCAATAAAGTGTGGGAAAGTAACTCGACTTCGCCCCTGCGTCGTACTTGACTCCAACCTTACCACCGACCACCACATTATTGTATAGGGTCTTTGGATGTAGTGCACTGCGCTTCACTTGTTAAAGGGGAGGTAAATCTTCTGCGCCCCATGTTGTGTTGATAGACGCAAAAAAGTGTTTTCTTTGTCACAGACATCGTTTATGCACGTTTAAATG
Source organism: Theodoxus fluviatilis (assembly GCA_034096865.1). NCBI lineage: Eukaryota > Metazoa > Mollusca > Gastropoda > Cycloneritida > Neritidae > Theodoxus > Theodoxus fluviatilis. The sequence continues at coordinate 7,146 of JAWQFJ010017480.1, forward strand.
TATTCTGCACGAATAAAGTCCACTACTGTGTCATCCTTACTTGAAATTACTCGCACATACAGAGCGCTTGGGGCAAATAAAGCCCGTTCCAGTCCCAAAATGATGTTTCTGAGGGTTATTTTACGCATCGACGGCCAGTGCGGCATCGAAGACGCCATTTTGAAGTTGATGCAAAATCTTCTGAATCACATCGGATTGGTGATTCACAGCGCTGCTCAGCGCTGAGTGAATCACGCCCTAAAATTGCCGTTCAGGAGTGAACCACATGCAGCGCTGAGCAGCGCTTTGAATTGCTGCGCCTCCTGAACAAGCCTGAGATATCTGCCTCTGCTTGGCCTTCGAGGTGGTGACGTCATAACTGCTCCCGCAGCCGATCGGTTAATCGCACTGCGTGCACGCCGTGCATTGGTCGCATGAGTTGCACGAGAAACACGAGCACAGTGACTCGGGCCAAGGATACCTGTAGGTCGTTGCTTTTGGCCTAGGTCTTGCCTTGGACCGAGGCTAGAAATCTTGCTGGGCTAGGTAGCGCCGCAACGCGGCCCTGATTTACATTTCGGAGGCTTTCTAGATTCATCCAGAACCACAAGGAATGTACTCTAGCGTCTGGAGGCTGTGCAAAGTGACGTCATGCGGCATTTCAAAAGACGAATTCAACTTGACTACGTCACGTAACTAGACAATGGACTTGCCGTAGGGGGTTCGACATTCTCGCTCATTCCGGAACCTTCTTAACATGTAGTTCTATGTATGACTGACCACTCGTAGTTCTGTGTATGACTGACCACACGTAGTTCTGTGTATGACAACCACACGTAGCTCTGTGTATGACTGACCACACGTAGTTCTGTGTCTGACCACCACCCGTAGTTCTGTGTATGACTGACCACATGTAGTTCTGTGTATGACTGACCACACGTAGTTCTGTGTATGACAACCACATGTAGTTCTGTGTATGACTGACCACATGTAGTTCTGTGTATGACTGACCACACGTAGTTCTGTGTCTGACTGACCACACGTAGTTCTGTGTCTGACTGACCACACGTAGTTCTGTGTAGGACCACCACACATAGTTCTGTGTCTGACCACCACCCGTAGTTCTGTGTAGGACCACCACACATAGTTCTGTGTCTGACCACCACCCGTAGTTCTGTGTAGGACCACCACACATAGTTCTGTGTCTGACCACCACACATAGTTCTGTGTCTGACTGACCACACGTAGTTCTGTGTAGGACCACCACACATAGTTCTGTGTCTGACCACCACCCGTAGTTCTGTGTACGACTGACCACCCGTAGTTCTGTGTATGACTGACCACACGTAGTTCTGTGACCACCACACGTAGTTCTTTGTATGACTGACCACACGTAGTTCTGTGTAGGACTGACCACACGTAGTGCTGTGTAGGACTGACCACACGTAGTGCTGTGTAGGACTGACCACCACACGTAGTGCTGTGTAGGACTGACCACACGTAGTTCTGTGTAGGACTGACCACCACACGTAGTGCTGTGTAGGACTGACCACCACACGTAGTGCTGTGTAGGACTGACCACCACACGTAGTGCTGTGTAGGACTGACCACACGTAGTGCTGTGTAGGACTGACCACACGTAGTGCTGTGTAGGACTGACCACACGTAGTGCTGTGTAGGACTGACCACACGTAGTGCTGTGTAGGACTGACCACACGTAGTGCTGTGTAGGACTGACCACACGTAGTGCTGTGTAGGACTGACCACACGTAGTTCTGTGTATGACTGACCACCACACGTAGTGCTGTGTAGGACTGACCACACGTAGTTCTGTGTATGACTGACCACCACACGTAGTGCTGTGTAGGACTGACCACACGTAGTTCTGTGTATGACTGACCACCACACGTAGTGCTGTGTAGGACTGACCACACGTAGTTCTGTGTATGACTGACCACCACACGTAGTGCTGTGTAGGACTGACCACACGTAGTTCTGTGTCTGACCACCACACGTAGTTCTATGTATGCATGACCACCACACGTAGTTCTGTGTCTGACCACCACACGTAGTTCTGTGTCTGACCACCACACGTAGTTCTGTGTCTGACCACCACACGTAGTTCTGTGTCTGACCACCACACGTACGTAGTTCTGTGTATTACTGATCACACGTAGTTCTGTGTCTGACCACCACACGTAGTTCTGTGTATGACTGACCACATGTAGTTCTGTGTGACCACCACACGTAGTGCTGTGTAGGACTGACCACACGTAGTTCTGTGTCTGACCACCACACGTACGTAGTTCTGTGTATTACTGATCACACGTAGTTCTGTGTCTGACCACCACACGTAGTTCTGGGTATGACTGACCATCGCATGTAGTTCTGTGTGACCACCACACGTAGTTCTGTTCTGTGTGACCGCCACACAAAAGTTACCCCTGTGGTGTCCACTGCTTGCAGGACGCGCGGCGTTTTACAAATGCTCTTTCAGCGCTGTCAGACATCGCAAGCTCACTGAAATCAGCAACAAGGGGCACAATGCTTTTCACGAGTTTGTCGGTCAGCTTCAAACAACACGCACCCGACTCGAGGGGGGACAGGACACCGATAACAGTCTCACCAAATGGCGTCAGACTGAAAGAGACTGCGTGCAGCACTGACTGGGTGAGGGAGGAGGATTGTGTTTGCATCTCGTGCAGCACTGACTGGGAGAGGGAGGAGGATTGTGTTTACATCTCGTGCAGCACTGACTGGGAGAGGGAGGAGGATTGTGTTTGCATCTCGTGCAGCACTGACTGGGAGAGGGAGGAGGATTGTGTTTGTATCTCGTGCAGCGCTGGCTGGGTGTGGGAGGAGGATTGTGTTTGCATCTCGTGCAGCACTGGCTGGGTGTGGGAGGAGGATTGTGTTTGCATCTCGTGCAGCACTGACTGGGAGAGGGAGGAGGATTGTGTTTGCATCTCGTGCAGCACTGACTGGGTGTGGGAGGAGGATTGTGTTTGCATCTCGTGCAGCACTGACTGGGTGAGGGAGGAGGATTGTGTTTGCATCTCGTGCAGCAGTACCTGGGTGTGGGAGGAGGCTTGTGTTTGCATCTCGTGCAGCACTGGCTGGGTGTGGGAGGAGGATTGTGTTTGCATCTCGTGCAGCACTGACTGGGTGAGGGAGGAGGATTGTGTTTGCATCTCGTGCAGCAGTACCTGGGTGTGGGAGGAGGCTTGTGTTTGCATCTCGTGCAGCACTGGCTGGGTGAGGGAGGAGGATTGTGTTTGCATCTCGTGCAGCACTGGCTGGGTGAGGGAGGAGGATTGTGTTTGCATCTCGTGCAGCACTGGCTGGGTGAGGGAGGAGGATTGTGTTTGCATCTCGTGCAGCGCTGGCTGGGAGAGGGAGGAGGATTGTGTTTGCATCTCGTGCAGCACTGGCTGGGTGTGGGAGGAGGATTGTGTTTGCATCTCGTGCAGCACTGGCTGGGTGTGGGAGGAGGATTGTGTTTGCATCTCGTGCAGCACTGGCTGGGTGAGGGAGGAGGATTGTGTTTGCATCTCGTGCAGCACTGGCTGGGTGAGGGAGGAGGATTGTGTTTGCATCTCGTGCAGCACTGACTGGGAGAGGGAGGAGGATTGTGTTTGCATCTCGTGCAGCACTGGCTGGGTGTGGGAGGAGGATTGTGTTTGCATCTCGTGCAGCACTGGCTGGGTGTGGGAGGAGGATTGTGTTTGCATCTCGTGCAGCGCTGGCTGGGTGTGGGAGGAGGATTGTGTTTGCATCTCGTGCAGCGCTGGCTGGGTGAGGGAGGAGGATTGTGTTTGCACCTGACTGCGTGCAGCAGTACCTGGGTGTGGGAGGAGGATTGTGTTTGCATCTCGTGCAGCGCTGGCTGGGTGTGGGAGGAGGATTGTGTTTGCATCTCGTGCAGCACTGGCTGGGTGAGGGAGGAGGCTTGTGTTTGCATCTCGTGCAGCACTGGCTGGGTGAGGGAGGAGGATTGTGTTTGCATCTCGTGCAGCACTGGCTGGGAGAGGGAGGAGGATTGTGTTTGTATCTGACTGCGTGCAGCACTGGCTGGGTGAGGGAGGAGGATTGTGTTTGCATCTCGTGCAGCACTGGCTGGGAGAGGGAGGAGGATTGTGTTTGTATCTGACTGCGTGCAGCACTGGCTTGGTGAGGGAGGAGGATTGTGTTTGTATCTGACTGCGTGCAGCACTGACTGGGTGTGGGAGGAGGCTTGTGTTTGCATCTCGTGCAGCAGTACCTGGGTGTGGGAGGAGGCTTGTGTTTGCATCTCGTGCAGCACTGGCTGGGTGAGGGAGGAGGATTGTGTTTGCATCTCGTGCAGCAGTACCTGGGTGTGGGAGGAGGATTGTGTTTGCATCTCGTGCAGCAGTACCTGGGTGTGGGAGGAGGCTTGTGTTTGCATCTCGTGCAGCACTGGCTGGGTGAGGGAGGAGGATTGTGTTTGCATCTCGTGCAGCAGTACCTGGGTGTGGGAGGAGGCTTGTGTTTGCATCTCGTGCAGCACTGGCTGGGTGAGGGAGGAGGATTGTGTTTGCATCTCGTGCAGCAGTACCTGGGTGTGGGAGGAGGATTGTGTTTGCATCTCGTGCAGCAGTACCTGGGTGTGAGAGGAGGATTGTGTTTGCATCTCGTGCAGCGCTGGCTGGGTGAGGGAGGAGGATTGTGTTTGCATCTCGTGCAGCACTGGCTGGGTGTGGGAGGAGGATTGTGTTTGCATCTCGTGCAGCGCTGGCTGGGTGAGGGAGGAGGATTGTGTTTGCATCTGACTGCGTGCAGCACTGGCTTGGTGAGGGAGGAGGATTGTGTTTGCATCTCGTGCAGCACTGGCTTGGTGAGGGAGGAGGATTGTGTTTGCATCTCGTGCAGCACTGGTTGGGTGAGGGAGGAGGATTGTGTTTGCATCTCGTGCAGCACTGGCTGGGCGAGGGAGGAGGATTGTGTTTGCATCTCGTGCAGCACTGGCTGGGTGTGGGAGGAGGATTGTGTTTGCATCTCGTGCAGCGCTGGCTGGGAGAGGGAGGAGGATTGTGTTTGCATCTCGTGCAGCACTGGCTGGGTGTGGGAGGAGGATTGTGTTTGTATCTGACTGCGTGCAGCACTGGCTTGGTGAGGGAGGAGGATTGTGTTTGCATCTCGTGCAGCACTGGCTGGGAGAGGGAGGAGGATTGTGTTTGCATCTCGTGCAGCACTAGCTGGGAGAGGGAGGAGGATTGTGTTTGCATCTCGTGCAGCACTGGCTGGGTGAGGGAGGAGGATTGTGTTTGCATCTCGTGCAGCACTGGCTGGGAGAGGGAGGAGGAATGTGTTTACATCTCGTGCAGCACTGGCTGGGAGAGGGAGGAGGCTTGTGTTTGCATCTCGTGCAGCACTAGCTGGGAGAGGGAGGAGGCTTGTGTTTGCATCTCGTGCAGCACTGGCTGGGTGTGGGAGGAGGATTGTGTTTGCATCTGACTGCGTGCAGCACTGGCTGGGTGTGGGAGGAGGATTGTATTTGCATCTCGTGCAGCAGTACCTGGGTGTGGGAGGAGGATTGTGTTTGCATCTGACGGACACGTGACCGTGGCACAAAGCGAAAAAGGGAAGGAAACAACGCCAAACGTCAGTGAGAGTTTATTCACGACACGCGCGGACCGAGTTTGCGTGGAGCCGTGTTACTTCAAACTTGACTTCCTCAGTTGAACTTCCTCGCTTGACCGCCGTACTTGACCTTCACGTTTCCATGGAAACTCTACTTCTGCTAACTGACCTTGCAGCAGACGGCGACGGCCTTGACCCCTTCCTCTCCACCATACTTGTCTGCCCCGTTGACGGCCGTGCAGACGGAGGGTTGGCCTGGGGTGTCTGCATTCAAATTTACTCATTCATGTTTTACTGTAGTACGCAGTTTTAACATGCAGAAATCTCAACTGCGACGGTCTTCAGCGTACAGACTGGAGAAAAGAGCGTGCTGAAATTATTCATCTGCAGTGGCAATGGCATCAAGAGTGGCCTACTCATCATATGACTTCAGAGCAGTCGGATGTCAGAGGTCATTTCCCTTCTGGACCGATATGTCGTTTGCTACAGGGGTCAGATCGCGCCTACCCGCAGTGAGAGCAGACGGGGGATGTAAAAAAACAAGTGTTTTCCCACCCTGCCACGCATTCCTCCTATGTTTTCTGTCTCCATTACACGTCAAGGCCACGCAAATGCGCGCGTATCCACAATGTCCACGCTCATATACTCACATACACATTCATGTGCGCAGTGGCACAACTTAGCATCGCAATCCGGAGTGCACGCACAGTCACACACACACACACACACACACACACACACACACACACACACACACACACACACACACACACACACACACACATATGCACCTGCACACACACAAACACAAAAACAAACACACACACAAACGCACACACACACACATGCACACATACACACACACACACACATGCACACATGCACACACACACACACACACACACACACATGCACCTGCACACACACAAACACAAAAACAAACACACACACACTCATGCACACACGCACGCGCACGCACACACACACACACACACACACACTGTCACACGTGGAATTTCGATGGACTGGCGAGTGTGTGTTATCCTTCGGGCATTGCTGCAGAAGAAAGACCTTTCACCAATTACGTGACGTTGAAGAAGGAGTGACGTCAATTCGCAGGAGAAAAGACGTGAGAACTGGACCGATAGGAGGAGGAGGAAGGGTTTTGGGGGAGGAAGGGTTTTGGGGGAGGAAGGGTTTTGGGGGAGGGATTGAGAGGGAAGGAAGGGTTTTGGGGAGGGATTGAGAGGGAAGGAAGGGTTTTGGGGAGGGATTGAGAGGGAAGGAAGGGTTTTGGGGAGGGATTGAGAGGGAAGGAAGGGTTTTGGGGAAGGATTGAGAGGGAAGGAAGGGTTTTGGGGAGGGATTGAGAGGGAGGGAAGGGTTTTGGGGAGGGATTGAGAGGGAAGGAAGGGTTTTGGGGAGGGATTGAGAGGGAAGGAAGGGTTTTGGGGAGGGATTGAGAGGGAAGGAAGGGTTTTGGGGGAGGGATTGAGAGGGAAGGAAGGGTTTTGGGGAGGGATTGAGAGGGAAGGAAGGGTTTTGGGGAGGGATTGAGAGGGAAGGAAGGGTTTTGGGGAGGGATTGAGAGGGAAGGAAGGGTTTTGGGGAGGGATTGAGAGGGAAGGAAGGGTTTTGGGGAGGGATTGAGAGGGAAGGAAGAACAGCGAGTAGACAGGGAGGACGGAGCCGTACGTTGGTTTCGGTAGACCTTCGCTCTCTGCTCTTTGGAGGCTGGTGGCGCTGTGTGGCCCACTGTGGGGACGTTTCCTGACGGGAGTCCCGACCCTCGTGAGTTCTAGTAGGCCTACCTGTGGGTTGTGTCCAGTGAACAGCCCTTCGCGAGTAAGTACAACATTTTTGTGTCCATTGAAGTCGAGTCGATAGAGTGCGTCTAACTCCTTCATGGTGCTGTTGATAACATTTTGACTTGTTGTTTGTGGAAGATGGTTGATTGTAATTCAGTACTGTAGGCCTTGTCGCGCACTGGGTGAGGTTGTTGGAAATCCCCAGGCGTTAAAGGCTGACCATGTTTAAAACGGTCATTTTGTTCTGACGGTTAGTTAGAATTTTTTCCTTGTTTGGAACGATAATTCTGGTCCCTACATTTTGGTGGGATAGAGTTGTCGTTCTTGGTGTGGAAGATTCATTTGTTAGAACATGTGGACGATGCTAACATCATATCCCACATGAGAGTGACCATTATCGAGAAGATACATGTGGACGATGCTAACATCCGAAAGCGGAGAGAGAAGTTCTGGCGCTTCAAGTTGCGCACCAACTACCCTGAAGGACTGAATGTGTTAGACTGAGAGAGAGAGATGGATGGAACTATGAACACTTAGAGAGAGAGTTAGAGAGAGAGTTAGAGATAGAGAGAAAGTTGAAGGGAGATAGAGAGATATAGAGAGAGATAGAGAAAGAGAGAGGGAGAGAGAGAGGTTGAGAGAGAGATAGAGAGAGAGAGAGAGTTATAGAGAGAAAGTTAAAGATATAGAGATAAATAGAGAGAGAGAGGGAGAGAGAGAGAGAGAGAGAGAGAGAGAGAGAGAGAGAGAGGGGGGGGGGGGGAGAGAGAGAGAGAGGGAGAATTTTGAGTGCCTACGTCATGTCATTCTAAAGTTTTTTACAGGAAGTCGGGAGAATGCTGGAGCAGGGTGTCGTCGAACCCTCCAACAGCCCCTGGTCATCTCCTGTCGTGCTGGTCAAGAAGAAGGATGGCTCCCTCAGATTTTGCGTGGACTACCGCAGGCTGAATGACGTCACGAAGAAGGACTCCCATCCCCTGCCACGGATCGACCTTACACTGGAGGCCCTGTCAGGTGCTAAGTGGTTCAGCACTTTGGACCTGAAAAATGGGTACTGGCAGGTTGAGGTTGAACATGGGGATCGGGAAAAGACAGCCTTCTGCATGGATGGAGGGTTATGGCAATTTTCCGTGATGCCGTTTGGTCTGTGCAATGCGCCAGCCACCTTTGAACGCCTCATGGAGACTGTCCTCCAAGACCTCCGGCAGAGAGGTGTCCTTGTCTACCTGGACGACGTGATCGTGTATGCCGCATCACTTGATGAGGAGTTTCGTTTCCTGGAGGCCGTCTTCCAACGGCTTGAGAAGGCAGGGCTGAAACTCCACCCCAAGAAGTGCCGGCTGTTTCAGAGGGAGGTCACCTTCCTAGGTCACGTCGTTGGGGCCAAGGGCATCCACACCGACCCTGGAAAGGTCCGTGCCGTACAAGACTGGCCGACGCCCAGGAACATCACAGAAGTCAGCAGCTTCCTGGGCTTCTGCAATTATTACCGGCGGTTCGTGCGTGGCTTTTCGGAAGTCGCCGCTCCGTTACATCGAATGAAGGGGAAGAAGAGTCTATTCCAGTGGACTCCCGAGTGCGAGGAGGCCTTCCAGGAATTGAAGCGTCGACTCACAGATTCTCCAGTCCTAGCTTACCCCCGGACTTGGAGCAGTGCTATCGCAAGTGCAGGATGGTGAGGAGAGGGTCATCGGCTATTACAGCGCTCGCCTTGAACGCTCACAGCGCCGATATTGCGTCACAAGAAGGGAGCTGTTAGCCGTCGTCAGGGCCTTCTCCCACTTCCGCACGTACCTGTATGGCCGACGGTTCACCCTGAGGACGGATCACTCATCCCTGCAGTGGCTCATGCGGTTCCGGGACCCAGAGGGCCAATGGGCAAGATGGCTTCAAAGGATCCAGGAATACGACTTCAAGATCCTCCATCGCCCCGGTAAGAGCCATGGCAACGCCGATGGACTCTCTCGCCGCCCCTGCGACTGCAGAGCCTGCATTCGAGCAGTCAAGCACGAGGAGGAACAGGTGCCTTTGGAGCCATGCTGTGGCGCCTTAAGACAGATCACCATACAAGGGACATCGCTGGCTGCCACACAGCGACAGGATTCGGACCTGCAGCCCATCGTGCATTGGATGGAGGACAGCCCCATTCGCCCAGCATGGAGGGATGTTGCCGCCACTAGCCCCGTGACAAAGGCATACTGGAACCAGTGGGATGCCCTGCAGTTGAAAGATGGAGCCTTGCATCGGAAGTGGGTGAACGAGAGAGGAGATGCCCATCGCCTACTCCCGGTTTTGCCCAAGACTTTGCAGGAAAAAGCACTGAAACAACTGCATGACAACCAAGCAGCCGGCCATTTTGGGCGGAAGAAAACTTACCAGAGAGTCTGCGAGCGGTACTACTGGGTCGGGAGGCGCACCGCTGTGTATGACTGGTGCCGGCGCTGCGATATTTGTGCTTCGCGGACAGGACCCCGCCGACACCGTCATGGCTCTGCCCAAATCTACCTGTCAGGAGCACCGATGGAGAGGGTAGCTGTTGACATCTTGGGCCCCCTTCCAGAGACCGAGTCTGGCAACCATTATGTTCTGGTAGCCATGGACTACTTCACCAAATGGCCCGAAGCATACCCCCTCCCCAACCAGGAGGCGACGACAGTGGCCAGCGCTCTGGTGGAGGGTTTCTTCACCCGTTTTGGGCTGCCCTTGGAGCTGCATTCGGACCAGGGGAGAAACTTCGAGTCGGCGGTCTTTCAGGAAACCTGCCGTCTGATGGGGATTCACAAGACCCGCACGACGCCAGCTTATCCCCAGTCAGATGGCATGGTGGAACGATACAACCGGACCCTGGTCGGGTGCCTCTCTAAATGTGTCAGCGACCACCAGAGGGATTGGGAGCAGCACCTGCCCTTCGCTCTAATGGCCTACCGCTCAGCAGTCCAGGAGGCTACAGGCATATCCCCCAGTCGACTGATGCTTGGACGAGAGCTAAGGCTTCCAGCTGACTTAGTGCTGCCACGGCCATTGGAAGATATCCCCCGTGACGTGCCCCAGTACGTAACGCGACTTCAGGATACAATGCAGGCGGTACAAAGGTCCGCAAGGACACATCTGCAGCAGAGCGCAGATCGAATGAAGACATGGTACGACCGCAAGGCCGACGACCAGACTTTCTCTGAGGGACCGCTGTCTGGTACTACAACCCACGGGTCAAGAGGGGGTGCACCACCAAGCTAGCCCGACCGTGGACCGGACCCTACAAGGTGATGGGCAAGGTGCATGAAGCGGTGTACCGCATCCAGCAACACCCTCGCGCCCGCCCTCGGATAGTGAACCGTGCCCGCCTCTGGAGGTAAAGGTAAAGGTAAAGGTGTGGTTTTTTATAGCGACTTACACCCTTTGTCTGGGTCTCAAACCGCTTACACTTTACCCCCTGATCACTGGGCATCTTCATCAATCCTCACTGGTACCTCACAACAAACATAGTGACAGACATTTAAGACGCACACAGTCAGGTACCAGCACCAACTCCGCTCCCTGGGGAGTATTCCAACCCGATGCTGGCGCTTGGCCACATACAAGGGTTAATCGCACAACGTTTTTGCCAATATTGCCCTCACAGGTACCCGGTTTTACTCCTGGGTGGGGAGAAACAATGCGAGTTAAGCATCTTGCTCAAGGATGCAACTCTGGAAACCGCGCAGCTTCGAACGCCGTACCCACTGGCCGCAAGCGACTGTAGGTCCAGCGCGCTAACCACTCGGCCACAGAGCCCCACAGGGAGACCTGCCGCCGGACTGGTGGCAGTCACCACGTCACCACCCTGATCCAACCGATGACGACGAACCCGCAGAGAGAGACGCTGTATCAGGGCCTTCCTCGGAAGACGGGAGCGAGGATGGAGCGACCCCTGAGGACAGACAGACATACACGCGGCGAGGGCGGCGTGTGATGCGTCCATCTCGCTTCCTGTGAGGAGTACTGTACTTTTCAGTGACAGTGTGGACAGTGGTCTTGCAGACATTGACCCCATGGACTGGGCGGTAGCTACCGGAAGGAAGCTTACGCCCATGTGTCAGGTTTCTGCATCTATGCCACTCATTTTGTAAATTCATGGACTACCTGGACTGTGAGTTGACTTTTCCCGGCATTTTGTTGTTGTTGTTGATGATGGTGTTGTTGCTAGTTGTGTATTTTTTAGATGTTGGTTTGTGGTGTCTTGTAGATTTAATTGTGAGTGTACATGTAGTGAGACCAACGAGGTCGTTTCGGTCTTTGGGGAGAGAGCTATGTTGCGAGAGTTCTCGATTATACTCGAGTATCGCGTCACGGTTGATTTTGCGTATCGGTCAGGTCGTTGGCCTTGACCCGCGACCGAGTTTATGCTAAACATTAGCATGTTGTGTGACGCGACGTCAGTCGTGTTGACGTCGAGAGCTTCGAAGACGTCCCGAGCTTCGAAGATTGGGGCAGTTGGCTTCTCAAAAAAAAATCTAGAACAGGTGTTTGTGGAGAAGCAGCGAGAAAACGAGAGGGAGGGAGAGCAGCAAATACGACTGATGATAAGGTGAGAGCTTATCATCAACGTGGGACAAGCGAGCCTCTGTTGCAGAGTAAAGCTGCTAATAGTCGTTATGACAGTTATCATTATGGTATGCTGATTTTCACCACTGTGTTTTCCTCAGTGTGTGAGTAAAGTTTATTAGAAACGACCACCGGTGTCTGTCATCGATATCCTAGCGCAAGCCAGGAGAACCCCCCGTACATCAGAAGATTGTTAGAGAGCAACATAACGTTCACTGAAGAAGGGCGTGTGCCCGAAAGACTTTGATTTTGGTGTTTGTCGTGTGTTTGTTTCTTATTGATTTGTTAGAACATTGTAAGAGGATGTAGACGTGTTTCAGCCTTGTGTCCAATCAAGCTTCAAACAACAGACATGTTCTCGGCTTCGTTTTAGCCATCTTTTTTTCTTTTTTTTATTACATCATTGATGACGTCATTCTATTCCGGTTGTGAGTTATTCGCAGAGTGCAATCTTCTACATCTCTCTTCTCAAAAACAAAGTCAAACATCAAAGGGGGATTTAATTACACAAAAACTACTTAAAGAAAAAGTTGAAAGGACCTGAATGGAAAAGTGAAAGTTTAAGTGACTTCAATGTTGAAATCAAAACCAAACACTTCAAGAAAATTTGAAAATAATGTCAATTTAGGAACTTGCCAACGTTGTCTTTGAGCGTTTGGCTATAAAGTCTGTGGAGAATAACGGTCTGGCGGCCTACTGTGTCGCCCATACCGTGTGACTGTGGTGCCAGGTTGTAGTGCTCTGGCAGACTCTGGAAGGGCTGTCGGCATGACGTCATCTGCCCCTTCGGCTTGTGGTGGCGGCGGTAGGATCAGTGGCTCTTGTGTCTGCCTCAGCATGGCTCTGTTTCGGCGGTAAGTCGCTCCGTCCTCAGTGCGCACGATGT
>JAWQFJ010017480.1:25000-45975 GCA_034096865.1 Theodoxus fluviatilis
GAGAGGTTGTGGGTTCGAACCCGACCTGATTTTTTGTGTTTGTGTGTGTGTGTGTTTTTTCCCCCTCTTTTCTCGAAAGGTTGCGGGTTCGAACCCGATCTTCTTCTTTTTTTTTAATGCCAAAACCTGGAGGTTCAGCGCCAGTGGTTTTTATATTCTAGGTTCATTCCTCTTCCCAAGTCTTCGCTATGGAGTGCTTGGTTTACAACATGGCATCCTTGCCAAGTCCTCGCTACGGAGTGCTTGGTTTACGACATGGCGTCCTTGCCAAATCCTCACTACGGAGTGCTTGGTTTACGACATGGCGTCCTTCCCAAGTCCTCGCTACGGAGTGCTTGGTTTACGACATGGCGTCCTTCCCAAGTCCTCGCTACTGAGTGCTTGGTTTACAACATGGCGTCCTTGCCAAATCCTCGCTACGGAGTGCTTGGTTTACAAAATGGCGTCCTTGCCAAGTCTTCGCTACGGAGTGCTTGGTTTACAACATGGCGTCCTTGCCAAATCCTCGCTACGGAGTGCTTGGTTTACGACATGGCGTCCTTGCCAAGTCCTCGCTACGGAGTGCTTGGTTTACAAAATGGCGTCCTTGCCAAATCCTCGCTACGGAGTGCTTGGTTTACAAAATGGCGTCCTTGCCAAATCCTCGCTACGGAGTGCTTGGTTTACAAAATGGCGTCCTTGCCAAATCCTCGCTACGGAGTGCTTGGTTTACAACATGGCGTCCTTGCCAAATCCTCGCTACGGAGTGCTTGGCTTACAACATGGCGTCCTTGCCAAATCCTCGCTACGGAGTGCTTGGCTTACAACATGGCGTCCTTGCCAAATCCTCGCTACGGAGTGCTTGGTTTACGACATGGCGTCCTTGCCAAGTCCTCACTACGGAGTGCTTGGTTTACGACATGGCGTCCTTGCCAAGTCCTCGCTACGGAGTGCTTGGTTTACAAAATGGCGTCCTTGCCAAGTCCTCGCTACGGAGTGCTTGGCTTACAAAATGGCGTCCTTGCCAAGTCCTCGCTACGGAGTGCTTGGCTTACAAAATGGCGTCCTTGCCAAGTCCTCGCTACGGAGTGCTTGGTTTACAACATGGCGTCCTTGCCAAATCCTCGCTACGGAGTGCTTGGTTTACAAAATGGCGTCCTTGCCAAATCCTCGCTACGGAGTGCTTGGTTTACGACATGGCGTCCTTGCCATCACGAGGAAGTGGACGGCGGTCTGTCCTTGCCGTATAGGGCCCTGGACGAGTGTGGACGAGTATGTCCAGACGCCGTCTGTCACGAAGAAGAGAGGCTGAGCAGGGGAGGGCACTCTTACCGAACTCGGTGCCGTCGTTCTGGGCAGCGCAGGAGTTGTTGACGGGAAAGGCGCCGTCCATGGAGGACACCCAGGTGTAGGCACCGCAGCCTGCAGGGAAGAAACGTAAACTTTGACTTGGACTTTCTGCTGTTGTTAGACCGACCGCCTTTTACAATAATGAGATCACAAACACAACTGTATGTGATGTACAATTAGCCTACCAGCAGGATTATCACTGTAAGTCAACTTAAATGTTATTCTCCCGAAGTTTCAAAACATAACGAACATGCGTAGCCATGTCTCTTGTTTGTCTCTCACACGATGTTTCAATTAGCTGTGCAACTGTACAGTATGTTCCTGTGTGCAGGTTTTGTCCAAGATACCTTATTCTGAGGTCTAAGTAGAAATTACGTTTGAACAGAAAATGGTCTTCATTTTCTCTTTCGATGGACCCTAAAAGAGAGAGAGAGAAAGAGAGAGAGAGAGAGAGAGAGAGAGAGAGAGAAAGAGAGAGAGAGAAAGAGAGAGAGAGAAAGAGAGAGAGAGAGAGAGAGAAAGAGAGAGAGAAAGAGAGAGAGAAAGAGAGAGAGAGAGAGAGAGACAGAGAGAGAGAGAGACAGAGAGAGAGACAGAGAGACAGAGACAGAGAGAAACAGAGAGAGAGAGACAGAGAGAGTCAGAGAGAGACAGAGAGAGACAGAGAGAGACAGAGAGAGGCAGAGAGAGAGAGAGAGAGGGGCAGAGAGAGAGAGAGAGAGAAAGAGACACACACAGAGAGAGAGAGAGAGAGAGAGGGGGGGAGAGAGAGAGAGAATATAGGAGAAGGCACGCTGTCCTTGAGTTTTCTTGTTACGGCGGGGGACCTTAAGCAGCTAGAGTCAGCAGCTGAGCGTAGAGATATGGAGGGCGTGTAGACTGCAAGAATTTCTGTAAGAGCGTGTGGTGCGGTGTTGTCGATGGCCTTGAAGCACAAAGTAGCAAGTTTATAATCTATCCTCTGAGAGATGGGGAGCCAGTGAAGTGTATGTAGGAGTGATGAGACATGGGTACGCTTGGGACATCGAAAAACTAGCCTAGCAGCACAATTCTGAACTTTCTGGAGTTTGTTAAGCAGAGTGTCGGGGATGCCAGCGAGAAGAGAGTTTCCATAGTCGAGACGAGACAGAACAAGTGATGTGATGAGCGTTTTGGTGGCCTGCTGAGAAAGATAATGACGAATGGTACTAATTTTCCTTAGCTCATAATATGCTAACTGACAGACTTTGTTGACATGAGATCTCATTGACAGATCATCGTCAAACATGACGCCTAAATTTCTAACAGACTGAGAGAAGACGATGTCACTGTGACCAATGGTTAGTTTGAGGGCCTGATCCGATTTGCCTCCGCCGCCCACCAGGAGTGCTTCAGTTTTTGAGTCATTGAGTTGGAGCTTGTTCCGGGTCATCCACCGCTTTCACGTCAGAGATACAGTGTTCGTTGGTAGAAAGAAGAGAGTGGATTTGACTGGGATGGGAGGAGTTGTAGAGCTGGGTATCATCAGCAAATTCACTGTGAGAGACTGAATGACTGTCAATTACATTGGAGAGTGGTTGGTAGTACAGTAGAAACAGCAGAGGACCCAGAACAGAGCCCTGAGGGACTCCGTACTTGAGAGGTGTAGGATCAGAAGCAAAACCCGAGATCGAAACAGTCTGTCTACGTTCTGAGAGATATGAACGCAGGAAAGAGAGTGCTAAGTTCCCAATGTCAAAAACGTTTCTAAGACGGATGAGAAGAATTCCATGGTCTGTTGTGTCGAACGCGGCACTCAAGTCCAACAGATTAAGAAGAGAAATTGTCAGAAGCAACGAGAAGATCGTTTTGAACACGGAGCAGAGCTGTTTCGGTGGATTTAAAACGGGCCAAAAGGTTATACTGGGACACGTGCTCCAGCAGCTGCTGCAAAGCTAACTTCTCTAACAATTTTGACAGAAAAGAAAGATTGGAGACTGGTCTATAATTAGGTCTACTAAGTTTGTTTGAATCTAGGTCCTGCTTCTTCAAGAGCGGCTTAACTATAGCCTGCTTGAAAACACTGGGGAAGGTGCCAGTCTGGAAGCAATCATTGATCATCTGTGTCAGGACAGGTAGGATCTCATCTCATCAGCAGGGTGGGTGGGGTGGTACAGCAGGGTGGGGGGGGGGGGACAGCAGGGCGGGGGGGGACAGCAGGGCGGGGGGGGACAGCGGGGGGGGGGGGACAGCGAGGGGGGGGGGGACAGCAAGGCGGGGGGTGGAGCCTACC
Organism: Theodoxus fluviatilis; assembly: GCA_034096865.1. Taxonomy (NCBI): domain Eukaryota; kingdom Metazoa; phylum Mollusca; class Gastropoda; order Cycloneritida; family Neritidae; genus Theodoxus; species Theodoxus fluviatilis. The sequence continues at coordinate 28,581 of JAWQFJ010017480.1, forward strand.
TGTGGGATGCTCGTTGGCGGCGCAGTCGGCCTCCACCTTGTCGTTGAGTCCTGTGCCTGACGGCCCCGCAGTCCGGTAGGTACAGGCCATGCCCTTGACCTTGCAGCAACGCGCAGCAGCCTGCACCGCTACACAACAACGTCAAGGTCACTTGATGGCGATGCCCAAACGGGAAACGGAGGCATGGAGTAAAGTAGGAACAGATGAACGAAAGAACGAACGATAAGAAACAAACAAAAGAACAAAACTGGGTCACAATCTGTCAGTCTGAGACAAATATTCGAGACAAACAGACAGACCGACAGTGTCTGCGAGAGGTTAGCGTGCCTGCCTGCAGTCACTATGGGCTGGTGGGTGCGACGTTCGAAGCTGCGCGATTCCCATAGTTGCATCCTTGAGCAAGATGCTTAACTCGCATTGCTTCTCCCCACCCAGGAGTAAACCCGGGTACCTGAGAGGGCAGTGATGGTACATATACTGAGATTAACCCCTGTATGCGGCCATGAGATTAACCCCTGTATGCGGCCATGAGATTAACCCCTGTATGCGGCCATGAGATTAACCCCTGTATGCGGCCATGAGCCAGCATCGGGTTGGAATACTCCCCAGGGAGCGGAGTTGGTGCTGGTACCTGGCTGTGTGCGTCTTGAATGTCTGTCACTATGTTTGTTGTGAGGCACCAGTGACGGATTGACCAAGCGGCCCAGTGATCATGGGGTAAAGTGTAACGTGGTTTGGAGACCCAGACATACTGTTAAGTCACTGTATGAAACGACACACCTTACAGAAAGACACACAGACAGACAGACACACACACACACATACACACACACACACATACACACACACATACACACACACACACGCACACACACACACACACACTCACACACACACATACACACACACATAAACACACACATACACACACACACACACACACACACACACACACACACACACGGGGACTCACGTCCAGTAGATCTCCATCCATTGACTGCCATACAACTGGGTTTGCCGTTGAGCATCTCGATCTTCTCCCCGTCACGGAACCATTCGTTGTTCTGCAAAGACACCAAACCACTCGTAGTTCTGTGCAGACACCAAACCACACGTAGTTCTGTGCAGACACCAAATCACTCGTAGTTCTGTGCAGACACCAAACCACTCGTAGTTCTGTACAGACACCAAACCACTCGTAGTTCTGTGCAGACACCAAACCACTCGTAGTTCTGTGCAGACACCAAACCACTCGTAGTTCTGTGCAGACACCAAACCACTCGTAGTTCTGTGCAGACACCAAACCACACGTACTTCTGTATAGACATCAAGCCACTCGTAGTTCTGTATAGACACCAAACCACTCGTAGTTCTGTGCAGACACCAAACCACTCGTAGTTCTGTGCAGACACCAAACCACTCGTAGTTCTGTATAGACACCAAACCACTCGTAGTTCTGTGCAGACACCAAACCACTCGTAGTTCTGTGCAGACACCAAACCACTCGTAGTTCTGCAAAGACACCAAACCACTCGTAGTTCTGTATAGACACCAAACCACACGTAGTTCTGTATAGACACCAAACCACTCGTAGTTCTGTATAGACACCAAACCACTCGTAGTTCTGTGCAGACACCAAACCACACGTAGTTCTGTGCAGACACCAAACCACTCGTAGTTCTGTGCAGACACCAAACCACACGTAGTTCTGTGCAGACACCAAACCACTCGTAGTTCTGTGCAGACACCAAACCACACGTACTTCTGTATAGACATCAAGCCACTCGTAGTTCTGTGTAGACACCAAACCACTCGTAGTTCTGTGCAGACACCAAATCACTCGTAGTTCTGTGCAGACACCAAACCACTCGTAGTTCTGCAAAGACACCAAACCACTCGTAGTTCTGTATAGACACCAAACCACACGTTGTTCTGCATAGACACCAAGCCACTCGTAGTTCTGTATAGACACCAAACCACTCGTAGTTCTGTGCAGACACCAAATCACTCGTAGTTCTGTGCAGACACCAAACCACTCGTAGTTCTGTGCAGACACCAAACCACTCGTAGTTCTGTGCAGACACCAAACCACTCGTAGTTCTGTATATACACCAAAACACACGTACTTCTGTATAGACATCAAGCCACTCGTAGTTCTGTATAGACACCAAACCACTCGTAGTTCTGTGCAGACACCAAATCACTCGTAGTTCTGTATAGACACCAAACCACACGTTGTTCTGCATAGACACCAAGCCACTCGTAGTTCTGTGCAGACACCAAACCACTCGTAGTTCTGCACAGACACCAAACCATTCGTAGTTCTGTATAGACACCAAACCACACGTTGTTCTGCATAGACACCAAACTACTCGTAGTTCTGTGCAGACACCAAACCATTCGTAGTTCTGTATAGACACCAAACTACTCGTAGTTCTGTGCAGACACCAAACCATTCGTAGTTCTGTAACACCAAACCACCTGTAGTTCTGAATAGACACCAAACCACTCGTAGTTCTGCACAGACACCAAACCACTCGTAGTTCTGTGCAGACACCAAACCACACGTAGTTCTGTATAGACAACAAACCACTCGTAGTTCTGCACAGACACCAAACCACCTGTAGTTCTGTATAGACACCAAAACACACGTAGTTCTGCACAGACACCAAACCACCTGTAGTTCTGTATAGACAACAAACCATTCGTAGTTCTGTGCAGACACCAAACCATTCGTAGTTCTGTATAGACAACAAACCATTCGTAGTTCTGTACAGACACCAAACCACTCGTAGTTCTGTATAGACACCACCTGGAAGTGCTGTACACTGCGTTACGGAGCTGGAAAGATACCACCTGAAAGTGCTGTACACTGCGTTACGGAGCTGTAAAGATACCACCTGGAAGTGCTGTTCACTGCGTTATGGAGCTGTAAAGATACCACCTGGAAGTGCTGTACACTGCGTTACGGAGCGGGAAAGATACCACCTGGAAGTGCTGTACACTGCGTTACGGAGCTGGAAAGATACCACCTGGAAGTGCTGTACACTGCGTTACGGAGCTGTAAAGATACCACCTGGAAGTGCTGTACACTGCGTTACGGAGCTGGAAAGATACCACCTGGAAGTGCTGTACACTGCGTTACGGAGCTGGAAAGATACCACCTGGAAGTGCTGTACACTGCGTTACGGAGCTGGAAAGATACCACCTGGAAGTGCTGTACACTGCGTTACGGAGCTGGAAAGATACCACCTGGAAGTGCTGTACACTGCGTTACGGAGCTGTAAAGATACCACCTGGAAGTGCTGTACACTGCGTTACGGAGCTGTAAAGATACCACCTGGAAGTGCTGTTCACTGCGTTATGGAGCTGTAAAGATACCACCTAGAAGTGCTGTACACTGCGTTACGGAGCTGTAAAGACACCATCTGGAAGTGCTGTACACTGCGTTACGGAACTGTAAAGACACCACCTGGAAGTGCTGTACACTGCGTTACGGAGCTGTAAAGATACCACCTGGAAGTGCTGTACACTGCGTTACGGAGCTGTAAAGATACCACCTGGAAGCGCTGTACACTGCGTTACGGAGCTGGAAAGATACCACCTGAAAGTGCTGTACACTGCATTACGGAGCTGTAAAGATACCACCTGAATGTGCTGTACACTGCGTTACGGAGCTGTAAAGATACCACCTGGAAGTGCTGTACACTGCGTTACGGAGCTGTAAAGACACCACCTGGAAGTGCTGTACACTGCGTTACGGAGCTGTAAAGATACCACCTGGAAGTGCTGTACACTGCGTTACGGAGCTGGAAAGATACCACCTGGAAGTGCTGTACACTGCGTTACGGAGCTGGAAAGATACCACCTGGAAGTGCTGTACACTGCATTACGGAGCTGTAAAGATACCACCTGGAAGTGCTGTACACTGCGTACGGAGCTGTAAAGATACCACCTGGAAGTGCTGTACACTGCGTTACGGAGCTGTAAAGATACCACCTGGAAGTGCTGTACACTGCGTTACGGAGCTGTAAAGATACCACCTGGAAGTGCTGTACACTGCGTTACGGAGCTGTAAAGATACCACCTGGAAGTGCTGTACACTGCGTTACGGAGCTGTAAAGATACCACCTGGAAGTGCTGTACACTGCGTTACGGAGCTGGAAAGATACCACCTGGAAGTGCTGTACACTGCGTTACGGAGCTGTAAAGATACCACCTGGAAGTGCTGTACACTGCGTTACGGAGCTGTAAAGATACCACCTGGAAGTGCTGTACACTGCGTTACGGAGCTGTAAAGATACCACCTGGAAGTGCTGTACACTGCGTTACGGAGCTGTAAAGATACCACCTGGAAGTGCTGTACACTGCGTTACGGAGCTGTAAAGATACCACCTGGAAGTGCTGTACACTGCGTTACGGAGCTGTAAAGATACCACCTGGAAGTGCTGTACACTGCGTTACGGAGCTGTAAAGATACCACCTGGAAGTGCTGTACACTGCGTTACGGAGCTGGAAAGATACCACCTGGAAGTGCTGTACACTGCGTTACGGAGCTGTAAAGATACCACCTGGAAGTGCTGTACACTGCGTTACGGAGCTGTAAAGATACCACCTGGAAGTGCTGTACACTGCGTTACGGAGCTGTAAAGATACCACCTGGAAGTGCTGTACACTGCGTTACGGAGCTGTAAAGATACCACCTGGAAGTGCTGTACACTGCGTTACGGAGCTGTAAAGATACCACCTGGAAGTGCTGTACACTGCGTTACGGAGCTGTAAAGATACCACCTGGAAGTGCTGTACACTGCGTTACGGAGCTGTAAAGATACCACCTGGAAGTGCTGTACACTGCGTTACGGAGCTGTAAAGATACCACCTGGAAGTGCTGTACACTGCGTTACGGAGCTGGAAAGATACCACCTGGAAGTGCTGTACACTGCGTTACGGAGCTGTAAAGATACCACCTGGAAGTGCTGTACACTGCGTTACGGAGCTGTAAAGATACCACCTGGAAGTGCTGTACACTGCGTTATGGAGCTGTAAAGATACCACCTGGAAGTGCTGTACACTGCGTTACAGAGCTGTAAAGATACCACCTGAAAGTGCTGTACACTGCGTTACGGGAAAGAAAGGGAGCAGTTCTCACCTTGAGGAAGCTGGAGCATCCCGTCAGTACCTCGCCGTCCCCACACACCACGGACGCGGTCTTGTCGTCCCCAACTGCGGACAGCGCGGACCATCGCGTCTGGCAGGACAGCATGACGTCAGAGCTGGAAGAGGCACCGTGACCCACCAGGCTGGCGCCCGTGTGCGTCACGTGACCAGGGTGCCCCTCGTGAGTGAAGGGGTCTACCGTGGTGGGCAGTTTGATCTCGTCTGGGAAGGAACAGAACGTCAGTGACTTACTGAACCTGTGCCAGTAGTGACAGCAAGTAATAAGGTGGAAGCAGTGGCAGCAACAGTAGCCAGCAGGAAAAGGAGGAAGAGGAGAAGGAAGAAGGGAGGAAGTAGAAGAGAGAGAAAAGGAGCAGGAGGGGCAGGAAGTTGAGGAAGAAGGAGGACCAGGAAGAGGACAAGGAGTGTACTGGACCTGAGATGAGGGGAGAAGGAAAGACAGGGCAAGGAAAGGCAGGGCAAGAAAAGGCAGGGCAAGGGCAGGCAGAGCAAGGGAAGGCAGGACAAGGGAAGGCAGGGCAAGGAAAGGCAGGGCAACGAAAGGCAGGGCAAGGGAAGGCAGGGCAAGGGAAGGCAGGGCAAGGAAAGGCAGGGCAAGGAAAGGCAGGGCAAGGAAAGGAAAGGCAGGGCAAGGGAAGGCAGGACAAGAAAAGGCAGGGCAAGGGAAGGCAGGGCAAGAAAAGGCAGGGCAAGGGAAGGCTGGGCAACGAAAGGCAGGACAAGGAAAGGCAGGGCAAGGGAAGGCAGGGCAAGGGAAGGCAGGGCAAGGGAAGGCAGGGCAAGGGAAGGCAGAGCAAGGGAAGGCAGGGCAAGGGAAGGCAGGACAAGGGAAGGCAGGGCAAGGGAAGGCAGGGCAAGGGAAGGCAGGGCAAGGGAAGGCAGGACAAGGAAGGCAGGCCAAGGGAAGGCAGGACAAGGAAGGCAGGCAGGGAAGGCAGGGCAAGGGAAGGCAGGGCAAGGGAAGGCAGGGCAAGGGAAGGCAGGACAAGGGAAGGCAGGGCAAGGGAAGGCAGGGCAAGGGAAGGCAGGGCAAGGGAAGGCAGGCAAGGGAAGGCAGGGCAGGGAAGGCAGGCAAGGGAAGGCAGGACAATGGAAGGCAGGCCAAGGGAAGGCAGGGCAAGGAAAGGCAAGGCAAGGGAAGGCAGGGCAAGGGAAGGCAGGGCAAGGAAGGCAGGACAGGGAAGGCAGGGCAAGGGAAGGCAGGCAAGGGAAGGCAGAGCAAGGGAAGGCAGGGCAAGGGAAGGCAGGGCAAGGGAAGGCAGGGCAAGGGAAGGCAGGACAATGGAAGGCAGGACAAGGGAAGGCAGGGCAAGGGAAGGCAGGGCAAGGGAAGGCAGAGCAAGGGAAGGCAGGACAAGGAAAGGCAGGCCAAGGGAAGGCAGGACAAGGGAAGGCAGGACAAGAGAAGGCAGGGCAAGGGAAGGCAGGGCAAGGGAAGGCAGGGCAAGGGAAGGCAGGGCAAGGGAAGGCAGGGCAAGGGAAGACAGAACAAGAAAAGGCAGGGCAAGGGAAGGCAGGGCAGGGCAAGGGAAGGCAGGGCAAGGAAAGGCAGGGCAAGGAAAGGCAGGGCAAGGAAAGGCAGGGCAAGGAAAGGCAGGGCAAGGAAAGGCAGGGCAAGGAAAGGCAGGACAACGAAAGGCTGGGCAACGAAAGGCAGGACAAGGAAAGGCAGAGCAAGGAAAGACAGGGCAAGGGAAGGCAGGGCAAGGGAAGGCAGGACAAGGGAAGGCAGGGCAAGGGAAGGCAGGGCAAGAAAAGGCAGGGCAAGAGAAGGCAGGGCAAGGAAAGGCAGGGCAAGGAAAGGCAGGACAACGAAAGGCTGGGCAACGAAAGGCAAGACAAGGAAAGGCAGAGCAAGGAAAGGCAGGGCAAGGGAAGGCAGGGCAAGGAAAGGCAGGACAAGGGAAGGCAGGGCAAGGGAAGGCAGGGAAAGGGAAGGCAGGACAAGGGAAGGCAGGGCAAGGGAAGGCAGAGCAAGGGAAGGCAGGACTAGGGAAGGCAGGACAAGGAAAGGCAGGGCAAGGGAAGGCAGGGCAAGGGAAGGCAGGGTAAGGGAAGGCAGGACAATAGAAGGCAGGGCAAGGGAAGGCAGGGCAAGGGAAAGCAGGGCAAGGGAAGGCAGGGCAAGGGAAAGCAGGGCAAGGGAAGGCAGGGCAATGGAAGGCAGGGCAAGGAAAGGCAGGGCAACGAAAGGCAGGGCAAGGGAAGGCAGGGCAAGAGGAGGCAGGGAAAGGAAAGGCAGGGCAAGGGAAGGCAGAGCAAGGGAAGGCAGGGCAAGGGAAGGCAGGGCGAGGAAAGGCAGGGCGAGGGAAGGCAGGGCAAGGGAAGACAGGGCAAGGGGAGGCAGGGCAAGGGAAGGCAGGGCAAGGGAAGACTGGACAAGGAAAGGCAAGGCAAGGGAAGGCAGGGCAAGGGAAGGCAGGGCAAGGGAAGGCAGGGCAAGGGAAGGCAGGGCAAGGGAAGGCAGGGCAAGGGAAGGCAGGGCAAGGGAAGGCAGGGCAAGGAAAGGCAGGGCAAGGGAAGGCAGGGCAAGGGAAGACTGGACAAGGAAAGGCAGGGCAAGGGAAGGCAGGGCAAGGGAAGGCAGGGCAAGGGAAGGCAGGGCAAGGGAAGGCAGGGCAAGGGAAGGCAGGGCAAGGGAAGGCAGGGCAAGGGAAGGCAGGACAAGGGAAGGCAGGGCAAGGGAAGGCAGGGCAAGGGAAGGCAGGGCAAGGGAAGGCAGGGCAAGGGAAGGCAGGGCAAGGGAAGGCAGGGCAATGGAAGACTGGGCAATGGAAGACTGGACAAGGAAAGGCAAGGCAAGGGAAGGCAGGGCAAGGGAAGGCAGGGCAAGGGAAGGCAGGGCAAGGGAAGGCAGGGCAAGGGAAGGCAGGGCAAGGGAAGGCAGGGCAAGGGAAGGCAGGGCAAGGGAAGGCAGGGCAAGGGAAGGCAGGGCAAGGAACGTGAGCAGGGGGAGCTAAAGGAGAAAAGCGTGGACAGAGGAAGAGGAAGGACGACTGTGGCGGCAGAGGAGGAAGAGGAAGGACGACTGTGGAGGCAGAGGAGGAAGAAGGAGGACGACTGTGGGGGCAGAGGAGGGAGAAGAAGGACGACTGTGGCGGCAGAGGAGGAAGAGGAAGGATGACTGGGGCGGCAGAGGAGGGAGAAGGAGGACGACTGTGGCGGCAGAGGAGGAAGAGGGAGGACGACTGTGGCGGCAGAGGAGGAAGAGGGAGGACGACTGTGGCGGCAGAGGAGGAAGAGGGAGGACGACTGTGGCGGCAGAGGAGGAAGAGGGAGGACGACTGTGGGGGCAGAGGAGGGAGAAGGAGGAAGACTGTGGCGGCAGAGGAGGAAGAGGAAGGACGACTGTGGCGGCAGAGGAGGAAGAGGAAGGACGACTGTGGCGGCAGAGGAGGAAGAGGAAGGAAGACTGTGGCGGCAGAGGAGGAAGAGGGAGGACGACTGTGGCGGCAGAGGAGGGAGAAGAAGGATGACTGTGGGGGCAGAGGAGGAAGAGGAAGGACGACTGTGGCGGCAGAGGAGGAAGAAGGAGGATGACTGTGGCGGTAGAGGAGGAAGAGGAAGGACGACTGTGGCGGCAGAGGAGGAAGAGGGAGGACGACTGTGGCGGCAGAGGAGGAAGAGGAAGGATGACTGTGGGGGCAGAGGAGGAAGAGGAAGGACGACTGTGGCGGCAGAGGAGGAAGAGGAAGGATGACTGTGGCGGCAGAGGAGGAAGAGGAAGGACGACTGTGGCGGCAGAGGAGGAAGAGGGAGGACGACTGTGGCGGCAGAGGAGGGAGAAGGAGGAAGACTGTGGCGGCAGAGGAGGAAGAGGAAGGACGACTGTGGGGGCAGAGGAGGAAGAGGAAGGACGACTGTGGGGGCAGAGGAGGAAGAGGAAGGACGACTGTGGCGGCAGAGGAGGAAGAGGAAGGACGACTGTGGCGGCAGAGGAGGGAGAAGGAGGAAGACTGTGGCGGCAGAGGAGGAAGAGGAAGGATGACTGGGGCGGCAGAGGAGGGAGAAGGAGGAAGACTGTGGCGGCAGAGGAGGAAGAGGGAGGACGACTGTGGCGGCAGAGGAGGAAGAGGAAGGACGACTGTGGGGGCAGAGGAGGAAGAGGGAGGACGACTGTGGGGGCAGAGGAGGGAGAGGAAGGACGACTGTGGCGGCAGAAGAGGAAGAGGGAGGACGACTGTGGCGGCAGAGGAGGGAGAAGAAGGAAGACTGTGGCGGCAGAGGAGGAAGAGGAAGGATGACTGTGGCGGCAGAGGAGGAAGAGGGAGGACGACTGTGGCGGCAGAGGAGGAAGAGGAAGGACGACTGTGGCGGCAGAGGAGGAAGAGGGAGGACGACTGTGGCGGCAGAGGAGGAAGAGGGAGGACGACTGTGGGGGCAGAGGAGGAAGAGGGAGGACGACTGTGGCGGCAGAGGAGGAAGAGGAAGGACGACTGTGGCGGCAGAGAAGGAAGAGGGAGGACGACTATGGCGGCAGAGAAGGAAGAGGAAGGACGACTGTGGCGGCAGAGGAGGAAGAGGAAGGATGACTGTGGCGGCAGAGGAGGGAGAGGAAGGATGACTGTGGCGGCAGAGGAGGGAGAAGGAGGACGACTGTGGCGGCAGAGGAGGAAGAGGAAGGACGACTGTGGCGGCAGAGGAGGAAGAGGGAGGACGACTGTGGAGGCAGAGGAGGGAGAAGGAGGACGACTGTGGCGGCAGAGGAGGGAGAAGGAGGACGACTGTGGGGGCAGAGGAGGGAGAAGGAGGATGACTGTGGGGGCAGAGGAGGGAGAAGGAGGAAGACTGTGGCGGCAGAGGAGGAAGAGGAAGGATGACTGTGGCGGCAGAGGAGGAAGAGGAAGAACGACTGTGGCGGCAGAGGAGGGAGAAGGAGGAAGACTGTGGCGGCAGAGGAGGAAGAGGAAGGATGACTGTGGGGGCAGAGGAGGGAGAAGGAGGAAGACTGTGGCGGCAGAGGAGGAAGAGGAAGAACGACTGTGGCGGCAGATGAGGGAGAAGGAGGACGACTGTGGGGGCAGAGGAGGGAGAAGGAGGACGACTGTGGGGGCAGAGGAGGAAGAGGAAGGACGACTGTGGCGGCAGAGGAGGAAGAGGGAGCGCGAGTGAGGACAACCGACGCCAGTGGAGAACAGGAGGCTGAGAAAGTGGTGGACGGGAAGGACGGAAAACGGGAGGGAAAACGAAGAGGAAGGAAAAGGAAGAGGAAGAAGAACGAGGAGCAGGAGATTCAGGAGAGGCAGGGCGAGTGGGAAACCTCCGTGGCTGGAAGTCAGAAGAGGCAGGGCGAGTGGGAAACCTCCGTGGCTGGAAGTCAGGAGAGGCAGAGCGAGTGGGAAACCTCCGTGGCTGGAAGTCAGGAGGGGCAGGGCGAGTGGGAAACCTCCGTGGCTGGAAGCCAGAAGAGGCAGGGCGAGTGAAAAACCTCCGTGGCTGGAAGTCAGGAGAGGCAGGGCGAGTGGGAAACCTCCGTGGCTGGAAGTCAGGAGGGGCAGGGCGAGTGGGAAACCTCCGTGGCTGGAAGTCAGGAGAGGCAGGGCGAGTGGGAAACCTCCGTGGCTGGAAGTCAGGAGAGGCAGGGCGAGTGGGAAACCTCCGTGGCTGGAAGTCAGAAGAGGCAGGGCGAGTGGGAAACCTCCGTGGCAGGAAGTCAGAAGAGGCAGGGCGAGTGGGAAACCTCCGTGGCTGGAAGTCAGGAGAGGCAGGGCGAGTGGGAAACCTCCGTGGCTGGAAGTCAGGAGACCTTGTGGCGCGCTGCAGGATGCTGCGGGAGGACCGGAAGTCGCTACAAAAGTCTTCGCTCTGGATGGACTGGAGGTACGATTGGCGACAGCAAATCCAATGCCTGTAGTCTTTCTTCAAAAGTTATTTGAACTGAGCAGGGACGTTTCCTGTCTTGTTCGCGAGCGTTCGTCCTGTCTTGTTCGCAAGCGCTCGGTCTGGCTTGACAGCGAGCGTTCGCTTTGGCTTGACGGCAAGCTTTCGGAGTGGAATTTTCCTTTTTCAGGCCGGAGTGGTGAGAGACTGGCGCGTGGCAGATTTCATCAGGGAGGACAGAGAAAAATGCCCAGCCTTGGGCGGCCGTCTCAGTGGAGAACTGCACGGGAGACACGTGCCAGGGCATGTTTCTTTTGTTGTAGCGGGCCACGAATCCCGAATCTCTTGTGAGTCTGGAATGATGGGTTTTAAACTTGTAACACAACAACACGCATATAAACTTTTCACAAGCTTCTGCTCTGCTACGAGATGTAGCCGAACGACACGCAGATTGCCCATGAGCACACTAAAGAGCATGTCGGTTTCAGAGTGATCAGGCAGGTTGAATGCTCTCCCTTGGGCAAAGGCGAGCGATTTCTAACGGTGGCCCGGAGCCCGTTCACGCACTGTCGGAGTGGCCGGCTCGTGTCTCCGATGTATCGTGCATCCCGGCATCCTTTGCGGCGTCTGATCAGACACTTCACGGCGCTCAAGCTGCAGGAGTGGCTGCCTCTGTCCCTGGGCTCCACTGCAGGAGTGGCTGCCTCTCTGTCCCTGGGCTCCACTGCAGGAGTGGCTGCCTCTGTCCCTGGGCTCCACTGCAGGAGTGGCTGCCTCTCTGTCCCTGGGCTCCACTGCAGGAGTGGCTGCCTCTCTGTCCCTGGGCTCCACTGCAGGAGTGGCTGCCTCTCTGTCCCTGGGCTCCACTGCAGGAGTGGCTGCCTCTGTCCCTGGGCTCCACTGCAGGAGTGGCTGCCTCTCTGTCCCTGGGCTCCACTGCAGGAGTGGCTGCCTCTCTGTCCCTGGGCTCCACTGCAGGAGTGGCTGCCTCTCTGTCCCTGGGCTCCACTGCAGGAGTGGCTGCCTCTCTGTCCCTGGGCTCCACTGCAGGAGTGGCTGCCTCTGGCCTGACGTGAGACCTGGCTCCTGGAGATCGCGTCTCTCAGCAGAGGATGGCGTAGGTTAAACTAAGCACCTCGCTTCAGTGCAGGGCTGTGTGCCTCTCTGTCCCTGGGCTCCCCTGCAGGGCAGCGCCTCTCTGTCCCTGGGCTCCACTGCAGGGCAGTGTGCCCCTCTGTCCCTGGGCTCCACTGCAGGGCTGTGTGCCTCTCTGTCCCTGGGCTCCAGTGCAGGGCTGTGTGCCCCTCTGTCCCTGGGCTCCACTGCAGGGCTGTGTGCCTCTCTGTCCCTGGGCTCCAGTGCAGGGCTGTGTGCCTGTCTGTCCCTGGGCTCCACTGCAGGGCTGTGTGCCTCTCTGTCCCTGGGCTCCACTGCAGGGCTGTGTGCCTCTCTGTCCCTGGGCTCCACTGCAGGGCAGTGTGCCTGTCTGTCCCTGGGCTCCACTGCAGGGCAGTGTGCCTCTCTGTCCCTGGGCTCCACTGCAGGGCTGTGTGCCTGTCTGTCCCTGGGCTCCACTGCAGGGCAGTGTGCCTCTCTGTCCCTGGGCTCCAGTGCAGGGCTGTGTGCCTCTCTGTCCCTGGGCTCCACTGCAGGGCTGTGTGCCTCTCTGTCCCTGGGCTCCACTGCAGGGCTGTGTGCCTCTCTGTCCCTGGGCTCCACTGCAGGACTGGGTGCCTCTCTGTCCCTGGGCTCCACTGCAGGGCTGTGTGCCTCTCTGTCCCTGGGCTCCACTGCAGGGCTGTGTGCCTCTCTGTCCCTGGGCTCCAGTGCAGGGCTGTGTGCCTCTCTGTCCCTGGGCTCTACAGCAGGGCTGTGTGCCTCTCTGTCCCTGGGCTCCAGTGCAGGGCTGTGTGCCTCTCTGTCCCTGAGCTCCAGTGCAGGGCTGTGTGCCTGTCTGTCCCTGGGCTCCACTGCAGGGCTGTGTGCCTCTCTGTCCCTGGGCTCCAGTGCAGGGCTGTGTGCCCCTCTGTCCCTGGGCTCCACTGCAGGGCAGTGTGCCTGTCTGTCCCTGGGCTCCACTGCAGGGCAGTGTGCCTCTCTGTCCCTGGGCTCCACTGCAGGGCTGTGTGCCTCTCTGTCCCTGGGCTCCACTGCAGGGCAGTGTGCCTCTCTGTCCCTGGGCTCCACTGCAGGGCAGTGTGCCTGTCTGTCCCTGGGCTCCACTCCAGGGCTGTGGGTCTCTCTGTCCCTGGGCTCCACTGCAGGACTGGGTGCCTGTCTGTCCCTGGGCTCCACTGCAGGGTTGTGTGCCTCTCTGTCCCTGGGCTCCACTGCAGGACTGGGTGCCTGTCTGTCCCTGGGCTCCACTGCAGGGCTGTGTGCCTCTCTGTCCCTGAGCTCCAGTGCAGGGCTGTGTGCCTGTCTGTCCCTGGGCTCCACTGCAGGGCTGTGTGCCTCTCTGTCCCTGGGCTCCACTGCAGGACTGGGTGCCTGTCTGTCCCTGGGCTCCACTGCAGGGCTGTGTGCCTCTCTGTCCCTGGGCTCCAGTGCAGGGCTGTGTGCCTCTCTGTCCCTGAGCTCCAGTGCAGGGCTGTGTGCCTGTCTGTCCCTGGGCTCCACTGCAGGGCTGGGTGCCCCTCTGTCCCTGGGCTCCAGTGCAGGGCTGTGTGCCCCTCTGTCCCTGGGCTCCAGTGCAGGGCTGTGTGCCCCTCTGTCCCTGGGCTCCACTGCAGGGCAGTGTGCCTGTCTGTCCCTGGGCTCCACTGCAGGGCAGTGTGCCTCTCTGTCCCTGGGCTCCACTGCAGGGCTGTGTGCCTCTCTGTCCCTGGGCTCCACTGCAGGGCAGTGTGCCTCTCTGTCCCTGGGCTCCACTGCAGGGCAGTGTGCCTGTCTGTCCCTGGGCTCCACTCCAGGGCTGTGTGTCTCTCTGTCCCTGGGCTCCACTGCAGGACTGGGTGCCTGTCTGTCCCTGGGCTCCACTGCAGGGTTGTGTGCCTCTCTGTCCCTGGGCTCCACTGCAGGACTGGGTGCCTGTCTGTCCCTGGGCTCCACTGCAGGGCTGTGTGCCTCTCTGTCCCTGAGCTCCAGTGCAGGGCTGTGTGCCTGTCTGTCCCTGGGCTCCACTGCAGGGCTGTGTGCCTCTCTGTCCCTGGGCTCCACTGCAGGACTGGGTGCCTGTCTGTCCCTGGGCTCCACTGCAGGGCTGTGTGCCTCTCTGTCCCTGAGCTCCACTGCAGGGCTGTGTGCCTCTCTGTCCCTGAGCTCCACTGCAGGGCTGTGTGCCCCTCTGTCCCTGAGCTCCAGTGCAGGGCTGTGTGCCCTATGTCCCTGGGCTCCACTGCAGGGCTGGGTGCCTCTCTGTCCCTGGGCTCTACTGCAGGGCTGTGTGCCCCTCTGTCCCTGGGCTCCAGTGCAGGGCTGTGTGCCCCTCTGTCCCTGGGCTTCACTGCAGGGCTGTGTGCCTCTTTGTCCATGACCTCCACTGAAGGGCAGTGTGCCTGTCTGTCCCTGGGCTCCACTGCAGGGCTGTGTGCCTCTCTGTCCCTGGGCTCCACTGCAGGGCTGTGTGCCTCTTTGTCCATGACCTCCACTGCAGGGCTGTGTGCCTCTCTGTCCCTGGGCTCCACTGCAGGGCTGTGTGCCTCTCTGTCCCTGGGCTCCACTGCAGGGCTGTGTGCCTGTCTGTCCCTGGGCTCCACTGCAGGGCTGTGTGCCTCTCTGTCCCTGGGCTCCACTGCAGGGCAGTGTGCCTCTCTGTCCCTGGGCTCCACTGCAGGGCAGTGTGCCTGTCTGTCCCTGGGCTCCACTGCAGGGCTGTGTGCCTCTCTGTCCCTGGGCTCCACTGCAGGGCTGTGTGCCCCTCTGTCCCTGAGCTCCAGTGCAGGGCTGGGTGCCCCTCTGTCCCTGGGCTCCAGTGCAGGGCAGTGTGCTTGTCTGTCCCTGGGCTCCACTGCAGGGCAGTGTGCCTCTCTGTCCCTGAGCTCCAGTGCAGGGCAGTGTGCTTGTCTGTCCCTGGGCTCCACTGCAGGGCTGTGTGCCCCTCTGTCCCTGGGCTCCACTGCAGGGCAGTGCCTCTCTGTCCCTGGCCTCCACTGCAGGGCTGTGTGCCTGTCTGTCCCTGGGCTCCACTGCAGGGCTGTGTGCCCCTCTGTCCATGACCTCCACTGCAGAGCTGTGTGCCTCTCTGTCCCTGGGCTCCACTGCAGGGCTGTGTGCCCCTCTGTCCCTGGGCTCCACTGCAGAGCTGTGTGCCCCTCTGTCCCTGGGCTCCACTGCAGGGCTGTGTGCCTCTCTGTCCCTGGGCTCCATTGCAGGGCTGTGTGCCTCTCTGTCCCTGGGCTCCACTGCAGGGCAGTGTGCCTGTCTGTCCCTGGGCTCCACTGCAGGGCACCGCCAAGACATCCTCGTCTCTGTGCTGAGCAGGCTGGCGCACCGCCAAGACATCCTCGTCTCTGTGCTGAGTAGGCTGACGCACCGCCAAGACATCCTCGCCTCTGTGCAGGGCAGGCTGGCGCACCGCCAAGACATCCTCGTCTCTGTGCTGAGTAGGCTGACGCACCGCCAAGACATCCTCGCCTCTGTGCTGAGACGGCTGAAGCACCGCCAAGACATCCTCGCCTCTGTGCAGGGCAGGCTGGCGCACCGCCAAGACATCCTCGCCTCTGTGCAGAAGAGGCTGGCGCACCACCAAGACATCCTCGCCTCTGTGCAGAAGAGGCTGGCGCACCACCAAGACATCCTCGCCTCTGTGCAGAAGAGGCTGGCGCACCGCCAAGACATCCTCGCCTCTGTGCAGAAGAGGCTGGCGCACCGCCAAGACATCCTCGCCTCTGTGCAGGGCAGGCTGGCGCACCGCCAAGACATCCTCGCCTCTGTGCAGAAGAGGCTGGCGCACCACCAAGACATCCTCGCCTCTGTGCAGGGCAGGCTGGCGCACCGCCAAGACATCCTCGCCTCTGTGCAGAGCAGGCTGGCGCACCGCCAAGACATCCTCGTCTCTGTGCTGAGCAGGCTGACGCACCGCCAAGACATCCTTGCCTCTGTGCAGAGCAGGCTGACGCACCGCCAAGACATCCTTGCCTCTGTGCTGAGTAGGCTGACGCACCGCCAAGACATCCTCGCCTCTGTGCTGAGACGGCTGGCGCACCGCGAAGCGAGCCTGGAGCCATGGCCGTGCCCTGCCTGTGAAGGTCGGTATGCTTCCAGGCCTGCGGGCTCTGTGCTCCGGGGGGACGCGAACGAGGGCCAGAATCTCATCAGGAGAGAGGGAGTGTTCTCGTGTCTGCCAGATCTGGCGGCTGAATGGAGAAAGGGCCGCTTGCAGTGGCAGGCACTGGCGATAATTTCTGCCTCTTGTTTCTGAATAAGGAAGAAACGAGAGAAGGCACAGAAAACATCAGTTCTTCAGTCACTGACTCACGGTCGTTGGGGTTGACGTGGATGGTGACGGAAGCATCCTTGGCGCCCAGGTGGAAGTGCTGCAGCTTGAAGGGCCTGCCTCGGTAGCGCACCACCACGTCGTAGTCGCCCTGGAAGCCGCGCAGGGAGAAGCGGGCGCCGTCCGACAGCGCGTGCGTCACGTTGGTGCTCCAGTCGTTCTTGATCAGACGCAGGTAGCGACTCCCCACCTCGTTGATCTGCACAGAGAGGCCGTAACATGCCAAGACACAAACACAAGTACCAACAGTTGATGTGCACAGAGAGAGGCCGTAACATGCCAAGACACAAACACAAGTACCAACAGTTGATATGCACAGAGAGGCCGTAACATGCCAAGACACAGACACAAGTACCAACAGTTGATGTGGACAGACAGAATTGTATGTATGCAAAGATGATGGTGGCAGCATGAAATACCACACAGCATAACTGTATGCAAAGATGGGGGTGGAAGCATGAAATACCACACAGCATAACTGTATGCAAAGACGTGGGAGCATGAAATACCACACAGCATAACTGTATGCAAAGATGGGGGTGGAAGCATGAAATACCACACAGCATAACTGTATGCAAAGACGTGGGAGCATGAAATACCACACAGCATAACTGTATGCAAAGACGTGGGAGCATGAAATACCACACAGCATAACTGTCTGCAAAGACGTGGGAGCATGAAATACCACACAGCATGACTGTATGCAAGGACGTGGGAGCATGAAATACCACACAGCATGACTGTATGCAAAGACGTGGGAGCATGAAATACCACACAGCATAACTGTCTGCAAAGACGTGGGAGCATGAAATACCACACAGCATGACTGTATGCAAGGACGTGGGAGCATGAAATACCACACAGCATGACTGTCTGCAAAGACGTGGGAGCATGAAATACCACACAGCATGACTGTATGCAAAGACGTGGGAGCATAAAATACCACACAGCATGAGTGTA
>JAWQFJ010017481.1:0-2500 GCA_034096865.1 Theodoxus fluviatilis
CTCCCTCCCTCCCGCTTTCCCCCACGGCCCCCCTCGTTCCCCCACACCCTCTCCACATCACACACTCCCATGACCTTTACGCACCTCCTCACGTCAACGTTCCAATACTCCACAACAGCACAAATCCCACCTATCCCCCCTCCCCCGAGACCTTGCTACCACCCTCCACTCACCCGCCACCTATCCCTATTCCGTCGTTTCCCGCCATACAACTACTCCTCCCACTTCCCTTATCTACCACCAGATAACAATACTCTATACTGTAAGACGCCCTCCCCCATACTCCACCCCTCACTCACTCCACAGCACCCAACACCACTCCTCTCACTGCGCGTCCACGAGCACGACCTGCCTCAGCATCATCCCGTATCCTCACGACTGTTCCTTGCCATGACCCGAGTCCGTCGTCTTCATTATATCGAGAGGACCTATATTCTAGCCGCCCATTCGTCAATCGCCCAAGACACTTATCAGTTCTATTGTGATCTCTTGACTGTGTGCTTAGTAGGAGTGAGTGTTTCTTCTGTCTGTTCATAGACTCGTAGTGTTCCCGTAAAGCTCACATAGTACCATAGCCTAGACACACCTATCCTAGAATCGACACGCCCGGTGTATACAATGCCCTATCCTGGAATAGTCGAATTCAACTTCGTATACCATTCCCTCCAGTCTCCATAATTCGATCGTACACGAGCCACTCTATCTCTCCGCTCAGTCCTCCTTGTTTTTGTGAGCGAGCTACTGACTTCTTCCTTCCCCCACTTCCTTCGTAGATCCCTTCCGGCCGGCCGCACGACAGCCAGCACCGTCCCCCCCCCCCGAGCACACACTGTGTCCCCAGTCCCTCTATGTACCAGACAACAACCAGACCCCCCCCACCAGCACACCGAACGCCCGACGCACCGCCGTGACCCCCACGGCGCCGATCCCCCGGACCGACCTCACACCCCCCAGAAGCTGTACAGTCCTATCCGCAGGACCACGGTCACGACGCCCTGAGCACACGGACTGTCACAAGACAAAGGCTCGCCCGCCAAAATGTATGCAGGTGCGAGACGGGGCAAGCGGATTCTATGGCGGACGGGGAGGAGCGTAACCTGCGACGGAGGCCCTCTCCTCTCTCGCGTAGAGACTCTGAGCCAAAGACGGGACATGCCATTGAGAGGCGATGAAGAGAGAGGCGAGGCGAGGGAAAGCAGGATAAGACAGGGGACTTGGATAGTAGAGAGAGATAGAGATAGAGTGAAGAGGGAGGGGGATCAGCGGAGAGAGGACAGGCAGAAAGACAGAGCTGAAACAAGGGAGAGAGATGGGAGAGAGAGAGAGAAGAAGACATAAAGTGAGAGGGTAGGGCAGAGTAGGAACGGGGGAGAGCAAGGTGAAAAAAGACTCCCGAGGGGAAGCTGAGAGAGGAGCGAGGAGGAAGGGAGGAGGAGGAAGGGGAGGAGGAGGAGGAGGAGGAAGGAGGAGGAGGAGGAAAGGGGAGGAGGGACGAGGAGGAGGGAACGGAGGAGGAGGGGAGGAGGAGAGGGAAAGGAGGAGGAGGGGAGAGGAGGAGAGAGGAGGAAGGAGGGGAGGAGGGAGGCGAGGAGAGGAGGAGGAGGAGGAGAAGGAGGAGGAGGAGAAGGGGGATTGAAGAGGAGGAGGAGGAGGAGGAGAGGAGGAGGAGGAAGCGAGGAGAGGAGAAGGAGGAAGAGGAGGGGAGGAGAAGAAGGAGGGAGAGGAGGAGGAAAGGAGGAGGAGGAGGGAGAGACGGTGGAGGAGGGAGAGAAGGAGGAGGAGGGAAGGGAGGAGAAGAAGGAGGAGGAGGAGGAGGAGGGAGGAAGGAGGAGGAGGAGGAGGGAAGAGGGGAGGAGGGAGGAGGGAAAGGAGGAGGAGGGAGGAGGAGAAGCGGGAGGGAGGAGGGAGGGAGGGAAGAGGGAGGAGGGAGGAGAGCGGGAGGGAGGAGGGAAGGAGGAGGAGGAGGGAGAGGGGAGGGAGGGAGGGAAAGGGGAGGGAGGGAGGAGGGAACGGGAGGAGGGAGGGAGGAGCGGAGAGGGAGGGAGGGAGGGGAAGCGGAGGGAGGGAGGAGGGAAGCGGGAGGGAGGAGGGAGGGAGGGAAAGGGGAGGAAAGGGGAGGAGGGAGGAGGGAGGGAAAGGAGGAGGAGGGAGGGAGGGAAAGCGGGAGGGAGGGAGCGAGGGAGGGAAGGGAGGAGGAGAGGGAAAGCGGGAGGGAGGGAGGAGGGAGGGAAAGCGGGAGGGAGGAGGGAGGGAAAGCGGGAGGAGGAGGAGGAGGGAAGCGGGAGGGAGGGAGGGAGGAAGCGGGAGGGAGGAGGGAGGGAGGGAAAGCGAGGAGGGAGGAGGGAAGCGGAGGGAGGGAGGGAGGAGGGGAAAGCGGAGGAGGAGGGAGGGAGAAGCGGGAGGGAGGAGGGAGGGAAGCGGAGGGAGGGAGGGAAAGCGGGAGGAGGGAGGGAGGGAGGGAGGGAAAGCGGGAGGAGGGAGGGAGGGAAAGCGGGAGGGA